>JAQZBX010046299.1:0-20806 GCA_029593785.1 Cabassous unicinctus | reverse complement strand
GCCTGTACACAAGGCATTGCTCCATGTCTTTCCCCCCAGACTCTATCATCAAACAGGTCTGGGGAGAATCCTGTGTTCTGCATTTTAGTCCATATTATGCCACAAGTGTACTGGTTTTCAGGAGAAAGCGGACATGAGCATCTTAGTGCCCTAGGCCACTACAAATGGGTAGTACCCATCCTTGTTACCATTCTAGTCGGCCTTGGAATAGAAGGGTCAGTTGCTGTAGGCACTGCCACTCTAATTACAGGGGAAGAAAATTTTTAAATTCTCGCCTCGCAAGTTGACTCTGACTTAAAAGAGATGGAAAAATCTGTTAACCACCTGGAAAAATCTCTATCTTCCTTAGCAGAGGTAGTGCTACAAAACAGGCGGGGACTAGATCTACTGTTTTTAAAACAAGGTTGCCTCTGTGTTGCCTTAGGAGAGAACTGCTGCTTCTATGTTAATCATTCAGGAATAATTAAACAAAGTCTGTCACTTTTATGAAACAGGCTAAAAGAACGAGAGGAGCTACGATCTGGAGATACAAATTGGTATGAAAAACTGTTTTCCTGGTCTCCCTGGTTAACAACTATGCTCTCAGCAGCCATAAGACCCCTGATGCTGGTAATACTGGGACTTGTGAAAGGGCCCTGCCTAGTCAATTGTATTATGTCCTATATTAAAAAAAGACTTCAGGCAGTAAAATTAATGGCACTGCATGCTGCATCATTGCGCACAGCATATTCCCCTTTAAGTAATGACACTGAATCAATGAGTTGATTCCATGGAAAAACAGGAGTGGGAAATGTAATGGAGATTTTTAAACAAGGTAACACTGATGGAAATTCCTAAGGCCCATAAAACTTGCTTAGACAATACCCCGGATATGCATCTGGGCCTGACCAATCACGCCACCATAGAATGATCAAAAGCCACGCCTAGTAAAAATTAACTCAAACCCCCTTAACACTGAAGCTAACTGCGAACATTAGCTTCTGTAAGATTGCTTGTTTGCTTGCTTGGTCTTCTGGATATGGATAAAAGAGATATGCATTTGAAGTGTACAATTGAAGCTGCCCATTACCCTTTCTGGCGTGAGAAAATTGATGCTTTGTTTTAACTAATCTGGTATCTGAGCACAAGAAAAGTTGCTTAATCATGCTGACCCTGCTAAAATTCCCTATAAAAACCCACCGCGAGAAGCCGGGGTCGAATCTCTCCATACTGCTGGAGTGGGCCCCGGCGGGCCGGAAATAAATTTTCCTATTCAAATTACATTGTCTAGGTGCTGAGTTTCTCTCTAAATGAAGTGTTCCATTTCATTATCTCTTATATTTAAACTTTTCTTTATTATTTCATTTTCCTATTAATTGTATTTGGCTATTATATGGGCTTCATCTTCAGGGAAGGTTCAGATCATAGAACGGATAGAGAGGGGACAGGAGAGGATCATTGGTGGGAGATGTCTGGGATGGGGGACTCATGGGAGGAAGTTCACCTGAATAAACATGAAAAATATATAAAATTTTTCAAATTATCAAAGGGTGGGGCATGGTCACAGAGGGTAGACAATCAATCAATAAATGAGGGAATACTGAATTTCCAGCCTGGAGAGATCTGTCACATTCTCCAAGGGAGCAGAAACAGTCCTCTGAGTGCAGGGGCAGTGTCTGGCAAAGGAGGAGTGTCCACTGGTATGTTCTTGTTATTGATGACTAGCCTTAGGAGTCTTTGCTCTTGTAATTGAAACTTAGCCTACTGTTATGGGGTACCTAAGGGTTATCACCTGAGAGCCTCCTTGTTGCTCAAATGTGGCCTCTTTCTAAGCCAAACTCATTGTATGAATGCATTACTTTCCCCCCAGCATAGGACATGACTACAGGGGATGAGCCTCCCTGGCAATGAGGGATTAATACCAAGTTCCTACTGGCAATATGACTCAAAAAAGACTGTGAATAAAAGGGGAAAAAGGTAAAGCCAATTGAGTTCATGTGGCAGAGACTTCAAAGAGAGTCCAGAGGTCATCCCAGAGGTAATGCTTATGCACACCTCAGTAGGATCTCATAGAACACCAAAAGGATATCATCCCACACAGTGGGACTCCTGATGGCTCTGGAGACATCCAAGTCCTACATAATGGGGGATAGCTCCAGAGATTGATGCCTTATCAGAGGGCTCTACTTTGGAATCTGTGCTCCTGAGAGTGAAAGAGTTGGACTCAAATAAGTCCTCCCTGCACATGGCCCATCAGTCCCTTGTATTCAAACCTATATGTGATGCTGGAGTTTGTAGGTGTGCTTCCAAAGACTGGGGCCTCTGGCCTACCCATGTGCCAGCTGTTCTTGGAATCTCAGTGGAGCTGCAACTCCTACTCTACAACTCAATGACTCACCGAAGTCACCCGGTGTGGAGACGATGATGGACACGGCCATCCCAGAAAATGGAGAGAACCTGCAGCCATAGGCAGGATAATCACATTCACTGTATCTATGGTATATAAGCCCCCTCTCACTTGGAGATAGAGTGAACATCACCAACCCAAACTCCTCAGGATTGGGGGAAGAGCTATGGACTAGAGTTCACTTAATGGTATTCTGTTGTAGACATAATGTGATTCAAGCAATGGAAAAATTACAACAGTGAGGTGGAGCCATTGGCCACTGGACACTTTTAGGGCAGGGAATGGAAAAGCAGTTGTAATACAGGTGCTTTTTCAGGACTTGGGAATTATCCTGAATGACATAACAATGACAGATATAGGCCATTTTACATCAGCATATAACATGCAGAACTGTGTGGGAGAGAGTGTGATCTAAAATGTGAACTATGGTCCATCTTTAGTGGCAAAGTCCCAGCAGGTGTATATCCATTGCAGGTGATGTGCCACAGTAATAAAAGATGTTTATATGGGATGTTATGCGAGGTGTGGGAGGTGGGGAACATGGAATTTCCTGTAATTTTTGTGTAACATTTATGTAATATAATCATATTTAAATTTTATATATATATATATAACACTGAAAGAAGCCAGTCATGAATTTCCATATAATTTGTGATTTCTTTAATATTAAACCAAGAATAGGAAATCTATAGAGATAAAGTAGATTTATTATTTATTAGGGGTAAATGGGCAGGAGAAGGATAGGAGGAATTAGGTAGATGGTACATTTTTTCTTTATGTGTTAAAGAAAATATTCTAATATTGGCTCTGGTGATGGTAGCAAATGGTTTTTAAACAATAGCCATCAAATTACATTCTTTAAGTGGATGAAATTTAAGGTACATGTTTTATATCTTAAGAAAACTATTTTTCAGAGAAGATTAATTGTTCCCTGGAGAGAAGGGGGAGGGTAAAAGCATAAATTATAGAGTAATGAGTGAAAACATTTGGGTGTTCACTATTGGGGTGATGGTGATGGTTGCACACATGTACATATATGTACATGCTTATCCAATGTAACACTAATGTGATGATTATCAGAATTCAATTATGCTTTAATAATGCTGACACAAATAAATAATTGGATAGATGAATAGATTGGAGAGAGAGAGATAAATCATGACCTGTGAAATGCCAGAGAACACTTTAAATGCAATATGCAGGAGCACTAAATTCTTTAGGTAGACTCAAAGGATGCAGCCACATCATGCAAAATTCTCAATACAAAGAGGGGGATGCTACTAATCTATCTAGGCATGCCCCACTCTGTTATGGAGTTGGTTCGGGGGAGCCATTGTATCTAGTGGTGAGGAGCCCAAATCAGATACTGGGACTCACTATCAACAGACATATATTTAGGGAATGTTGGCCAACCATTCTAACTTTCTTTTTAAAATTTTACAATGGTAAAATGCATGTGACACTATCATATTCACAAAATTTCTGTATAAATGTATGAATTAGATAAGATCAAGAGTTTGAATTGTATAGTCCAGCACAATCTAACAATTATCATATTGTCCCAAATGCTGGCATTGCCATCCATCTACTCCAGGACACTCATCTGTCCTCTGGGGCACTTCCATTTTCTCAGGCTCCACTCAAGACCTAGAAATATAGTAGGGGGACTTCCAAATAGGTTCTCTCTCTCTGCTGATGTAAACCAGCCCAGCTCTGATCCTTCAGCTCTGGTAGAAGAGTGCCAGCCCAGGTATTTCCAGGTATTCTGAGAACACAGATGAATCAATGACATTAATTCTGTGCTGGGCTTTCCCATCACTATTTTAAAAGACCATTTCATTGGATACAGGAGACATTGAGTAAGTGACTTGATATGTGTAAAACAGTGGGTATGTGTGGCCATTTTCCTGACCAGAATGTCTGTGTTTGCAGGTGTTCAATTGGTGGAGTCTGGCTGAATATTCATACACCTCAGAATGTCTTTGACAGTCTCCTTAGCAGCTTCTGGATTCACTCAGGAGGTACAACCTGAAGTGCATCCAGAAGGATCAAGAAAAGGGCTAGATTTGTCTCAGACATTAGTAATGTCACCATTAGCACACACAACACAGACCTGTGAAGGACTGAATTGTCATCTCTAGAGGTTTAGTCATGAGTACGCTGTGTCTCCAGATGGACAGTCTGAGGATGGCCATATATTGCTGAGTTAGACACAGTGAGGGGAGGCAGTATAAGCCCAGATTCAATCCTAACTTGCAGAGCATTTGGAGGGGGCTGGGCTGTACTGGTTTTCAGCACCTATTGAGCACAGTCCTCATGCCCCTACAGAGACACGGGCAGAGGGACATTAAGGGATGCTTTTCTGTAAAGTTCTGGGGCTTGGACTAAATCTAATTTTTCTTCCTGAGAATCTCTCTAGATTGTGTTCTTTCCACTGAAGTCTTTGAAGTAGGAAAAATCATTGTTATCAGAAGTAACAGTCTTATGCAAAGACTCCTCTTATGGAAGCAGAAATGGCTCTACCAGTTGTCTTCAGGATCAGATATCTGAGGCATTTCAGGGCAGCCTGGTGAGTCTTTTCCAATAAGACTCAAGAAGAGACCTCAGTGGGATTCTCCAAGCAGGAAAATCTTGTAATTCAGTTTGGAACCAAGGAGGATGTTATACCAGGGTCAGTATCCTACAAACCATAATGGATTTCACAATTAATTCTCTTCCTCACATGAAAGTGTGCATGTCAGACTCAGCACTGGTCTGGTTGTCTCTTTTTGTCCTAATGCATTTTCTTTTTTCTTGTTATAACAAGGCCACTGTGGTGTCCTTAAGCCAAAATTGCCCATCAAAGAATCCTGTGTCTCCCAAGACATGGACTGCCTTGGTATTGTTTCAAAACCTGGTCTTTGGCCCAGATCAGCCCACAGGTGTCCTGCCTTTCACAGAAGCATGGTTATGATCCCAGAAGATAGCAGCTGGGCCCTTGATGTTCTATTGATTTCAGGTGGGGGAACAAGAAATGGGAGGTGCATTCTCTGTGCCAGCAGCTATATACTGTTTTGTACAAGAAAACATTCTAAAATTTTTAATTGAACTTTACCAATCATACACAAACATCTATAAACAATAACTGTATATTTTAAGTTGTGAACTTACAAAAGAATCATGCATATCATCATGCTTGGCTCCCAAACATACCCCACCAGCAACCCTTTTCATTATTTTGAAACAATTGTTACAAACTATGAAAGAGTATCATCACAACATTGTTATTAACTATAGCCACTATCTTACATTTGGTTTATTTTCCCCAAAGCCCACCAGTTAATAGCATGGTGTAATAATATTATATACCAGTATTAGTTCATGAGAGAATGTTCTCATAATTGTTCTATTACCACACCCATGTTATTCATTTTGATAACATGGAATCAAACATGTTTTCTGATAGCATGTTTAATTAATCACATTCATCACATTTCCATTACTCCTTGATGTTTTGCTATATGCTGTTGCTTCCAATATTTTTCTCATTAAGAATTGATGAAAATATTTACACATGTTCCGAATTCCACTGGTTTCTCTGCATGCACAGAAATCTTTGAGTAGAGTAAGATAGTCCCTTTCTTCATATATTCCCTGGTTTCCAAGCTGAAGAGAAGAGTTTTACTTGAGTGCTCAGTTTGGGGACGATGGGTCCTGGAAACCTTAGGGTCTGTAGAGATCCTAGCTATGGGATAAATAGAGCCAAGGTGTTTCTCCTGTTGGGATACCTTGAGCTGCTCCTTGCCAATGAGTGCTGCTTGTTTCTATCTAATGAAAGTTCAGAAATGGGAAACACATTATGCTATCACACCTTAACTCTTTGGCTACACATCATCCTAATAAATAGAAGTTTTAATTTAGTCTCCATTTGCCTAATATCTGTTTATCTTTCTTACTTTTCACATGTTTGAATAGACACAAGTGCTACCATTTATTTGGCTTTTTGTATCCTCAGAATCTGTTGCATTCATCTAGTAAACTCAACAAAAGTGTGGTTCTTCAATATACTATAAGAATTTGAGAATCCCAGTGTTTGCATAGAACTCTATTTATGTGAGCATTTGTATATTTTGGTTACTTTCTTTCATGGTGAAACAAGGGGAAATCAAACCAACACTGGATGATACGTCAATATTTTTATTTTTGAAAAGAATATTCGTTACTTCAATTTTACTTATCTCCCCTGAAGCTTCGTGTATACACTCATGAGAACTATATAGATAAACTACTTTAAAATGCTGGATTCATGCACAATTTAATTGTTCTGGGAAGACTCCTGAGTGTTCTGTGCACTGGGCTCAGCTCCCACTGAGGGATGAAGATAGGAATCTCCAAGTTACAGCGGAGGGGTTTAGGGAGGGGCAGGAGGAGGGGAGGAGGGGTAGTGGCAGGATTATATAGATTTCACATCCTCCCAAAGGCAGCCCATGTATCTTTTCTCATTCTGGGATCCTTCATTTTGGGAAGATCCTTTTAATTTATCTTTGATGTACTAATGAATGCCCAGGCATGAGGTTGTGAGACCTCAATTCTAAGCCTGTGCCTTCAGAATGACTTCTGGGGAGTCAAACCCATTTCCTTTTCTCTCTGTCCTGAGTCGACACCCCTGTGCTCTCCTCCCCACCATGCCTGGGCCCCAACCTTCAATCATAGCAACTTCTGCTTGGCTCCTGTTATTCTTGTGGACCCCTGAATCTGGTTGCCTGTTACTCCCTCCACAGGCCTATAGTCCCTTGCACTGCCCCAGGGATCACCCCAATGTTTCCCCCTTGTTCATCTTTCTCCTTCCCCAGAGCCAGATGGGCTATTCCAATAATCCTATTGCCATCTTATTGAGATCTGCTTTATAAATGAGCTCCATGTCTCTAGTTGTCCTCCCAACTTCATCTCTCCCTGCTTGCTGGACACCTGCAACTGATGCCTCACAGTAACTCTCACCTGCCCTTATCCAGCCTCCCTCATTCTTGTCAGAGTTTGGATGGTTTTGCTACCAATTTTACACCAATATTTCACTGCCTTATCCACAAGCAGCCCATTTTAATTCCTCTATGTTACAGGAAACAGTCCTCATGCTCATTTCCATTCAATACACTATTGAAGATGAATCAGAAAATAAAAGGACAGCTCCTAGCTAAGACCACTGGAAACAC
Source organism: Cabassous unicinctus (assembly GCA_029593785.1). NCBI lineage: Eukaryota > Metazoa > Chordata > Mammalia > Cingulata > Chlamyphoridae > Cabassous > Cabassous unicinctus. Next base: position 13,231 of record JAQZBX010046299.1, on the reverse strand, counting down.
CATTGCCCAAATACCTTTCCCATGTTCACAATATCATATGTGTGATATTTTCAAAATTCCAGATGACATTTTACACAAGAAAACAGTGTCCTGTGGGTTGGTGTGTGATGAGGGAGAGAGGGGTCACAGGCCTAATGTGCAGAGAAATCCTGTCAACACACACACACCTATTATTCCCATTCCTCCTGGGATCACAGGTAACATACATTCCAGTCCCTTGATAGTGGGGAAGGTCATATGACGGATTACGCCAAATGGAAAGTGCACAGCTATAAACTAAGCTGCTTTCAGGCCTGGTCAATTTGAATGTACCCTAAGTGGATTCCTACATAATCTCCAATTCTGCACCTCTCTTTGTGTCCACCAGTTGAAGATTCCATGTTACAAATCAGTCGGTGTCTAGTTTCCCTGTAGTTGTTTGAACCAGATCCCAGTCTTTAGCCCAACTGCCCACCTGAACATTGAAAGTGAGCAAGCTATAGAATTTTCTTGTTATACTTTTATTACACTGATATTTAGGGTTGTTGGTTATAATGGTTAGAGCACTCTGACAGAGCAGGACAAATTTAGGAGGACAATTTTAATACCACAGAATTAGGCTGAAAGTTTATGAAAGAAGCTGACAGCCAATAGGGAGGATAATCTCCATACTTTTAAGCCAATACTTGCTCTTCATCAGAACTGTCAAAAGTATAATACTTAAGAATTGGTAAAAGATACTTAGGAATTGGTAAAAGAGCCATCTCCTGAGATAAGCCTCAGTTTAAATGTTAATTAATGACTACTTCATGTTTACCATACCTCCTGACCCAGAGCAAGTTTTATATAAAACCTATTGCCATTAATATTTCTTGGTAAGACAACTAGGCATTTGTGAAAACAGACAGGGTGTATTAAAAAGTTAGGCCTGTGCACAGGGAAATTAAATATCCATGAAAGACAGAGAAAATAAAAATATGGATTTTAGTGTCTATAGACAGTTGGGAATGAACAGTAAAGGAGGGTAAGGAGGTCTGACTCTAAGCACAAGGAGAGTGGCTGCTGCTGGAGGGAGGGAGGGAGGGGCTGTGATGGTGATTCCTGTGGAGGAGGGCATGTTCTAGTTTCTGACCTTGTGGGGGTTACATTTCTGAGCACCTTATAGTGATTCACTGTGGTGAATAATTATTTGTGCATTTGTGCTCATTCACAGTAAAATGTACAACAACAACAACAAAATAAAAGCACAAAAGACTGTAGCATTTGGCAAAGAGCAATCCACTGACTCTCCCTCCCCATCTCTACTCCAGCCCCACCCAAGTTCCAGCCCAGACATTCTGTAAAGTGATGGATTAAAAACTTTCTAAGCAATGCTTCTTAATAGTTATGCCACATCATTTTCTGTTAATTAATTAAGTCTAATCCCTATAGTAGTATGAATGTGATAAGTCAAAATAAAAATATGAAAAATAATTTGAGATGTAATTTGCAACATTCTGACAGTTCTGTAACTTGATTCTGTATCAGGTTAAAAAGCCTGCCTAGAACATAGGCTTGGAGCAGGTCTCAAATGTGAGGTAGTGGACACATAGCATCCCTAGGTCATTTATTTCATTTTCTCCTTTATGAGTGTATAAATATTCTAATCTTTAAAATGCCTTAGTGCTTTCTCTATAATTTACAATATGCATTTTAACTATTCTTAATACACCTTCAAATAACATCATCCAAAACACTAAAAGTGCAGACCTTTTAATGAAATATTTCCAATTCTTCCTTCCAGTCTCTCATAACCTAATGGCCACTCATTTGCTTATCCATAGTCTATGATCATGGTATATTATACTAGTAGGGCTTAAACAGCCATATTTAAATCAATTAAATTTAGAAAATTAAAGTATTTTATTTTTCCTTCACTTATTTATTTCTTCTCTTATGTTCTTCCTTTTTATAGAGATGAATGGTTCTGATTTATACTTTTCCTTCTCCCTGAAGAATTTCTTTTAAGATTTCCTTAAAGACAGTTCTGCTAGCAATCAATCCTGCATTTAATGTTTTTCTGAGAGAGGCCTTTTTTCTCTTTCATGTTGAATGTTAATTTCACAAAATAGAGAATTTTAGGTAGGTTTTTAAAAAAATTATTTTTAACATTTTAAATATTTCAACCCATTGTCATTTTGACTGCATGATTTCGGATGAGGTGTGTCATATACTTCTTATCTTATTTCTTCTATAATTTTTTTTAATTTTTTGTTTTAGTACTTGTTAGTTTCATTTTTTCTGCACTTTTCATATGATATGTTTCAGTATTTCATTAAACCCTCTTGATAACCTCTGGGAATTCATTCAATATTCAGTTATCATACTAAAATACACCAGCAACTTCAAGTAGAATGACACAGCAATGATGATGATGACATATTCAAGATGTTGAACTAATGATATGCAATTCTTTTGGGAGAACACATATGTGTAAATGGTCCTCATTTATGCAACTTATGGAGAGGGACATAGAAGTGGACAGAATATAAAGAGGCCCTGTGGTGCCCACATCCTGGCACACCCTCATATAACCCCCACTCACCCACACACCACACATGTGAATATAGGCAGGACCTGTGAAACCCTTGTAACCAATGAATATGGCAAAGGTGAAGGGAGGTCACTCCCATGATAATGTGACATTCTATAACACCCTATCTTGCTAGCAGCCTTAGTCTTTTATATCATCCCCCATCACTGAATTGGAAGACGCAAGAATCAATTTATCTTACAGTTTTCAGGACATTAATTCTGCCAGCAATGAACCCTCCCCAGTCAAATCTCAGATCAGAATGTAGTTAGGATGAGAGTTTGATGAAGCCTTGTGAAAACTGATCAGAGGATACAGCTAATCCATTCCTAGATATCTGATCAACATAAACAGATAAATGTGTAGTGCATTAATGTTCTAATTTTCTTGGAAATTGTATTCAGTAAATTGCAGACAGACACACATACACACACACATATATATTGTGGACAACTACATTATAAGTGTGCTTCAAAATATATTTTTTATACCATATCACGAATTTGAACATTTGCTTCATATCAGGTAATTCCCAGTTGTGTGCCACACACCCACCCCTCAAGACCTTATTTTGCTCAGCCTTAGTTGGGGAGGAGTTAAAGTGATTTCACATTGAACATGATCCAATGCACTATGGGGACCAAGGTAGGCAGCATCCAACTGTGAGCTGCAGCATTATGGACATGAACTAGTACCTGCAGGGTGACCACCAGGGGCTGCCTGGGCTTAGTGTTTCCTCTAAAAAGAGCAGAAAGAGGCATAATGCTGGCACCAGGGAAGCATCAAGGATGTCTTCCACCATGGCCATGTCCAACCCTGGCAAGTCTCTGTGGATGGAGACAAAGGTAATTGAAGTTGGCCACAAGCCCCATCCCAGCACCAGGCTTGAGGGTGTACTTTGGCTGCTAACTTCATGTCAGAGACCCCTTCTTGTCCCCATCAGGTCCTCACCAAGACACTCACAAGAGATCTCTGGCCTGCTCTTGGAAGTTTTTACAGTTGTAGAAGGAGACCCTATTCAGAGAGGATCATCAGATTATATCATCTAAGATGAAAATTTGGAGAACTTGAAGTGAAAACTTCAGGAGGACAGAAAGTCGGGCTGGAGACAGAGCAGGATCCATTTTCAGTAAAATGTATAGCTTGGTTGGGGGAAGCTGCCTGAGCTCCAAGACTTTCACATAACACCTCCCTGATAAAACATTAAGATCCCTTGAATGGCTGATCCTCCAAGAAATAGACCTGCCCTGGGTGTTGAGTGGCTGCTCACAGGGTCAGACCCAGCTGGATATCCATCATAGCTTCTGGTTGCTTTATTTGTGGTGAAAAAGAAAAGATTGTGATTCCCCATTCATGGGGCAGCTGTCTTTGGTCCTGAAACATAGTTGGTGAGAGCATCAATATCACTTTCCCTTCCACCAGCAGATGCGACAGACAATATGTGTTGTCATCTGGGTGACATGGGTATGAATAAAGAAAGCTGAATGATATTTACAGTGCTTCAGGAAGATGTGGGAAACCAATGAACACATTCTAGTGTCCTCATGCCAAAGTTGTCAGCCAAAGGAATCCCTTATCTCTTGGGAAGGGCCCCCAACTTAGTGTAGTCACAAGCTCCATCCTTGGCAGTGATTTGCTCCTGGTCACCTGTCTTGGGCACAAATAAGATGATTTCATATGAGAGCACTTGAGCCTTTTTCCCATTATTTCCCTGCAGGTGGAGGATTGGGATGTATATTCCAAGGGCCAGCACACAATATACTGCTTTTTATACAATAAAACACAGTTTTGCCTGATTCTCTTTGGCTACATATAGGAGAAAATGTGGTTTTAAATCAGCTGTAATTATCCACTTTCCCCCACTTGCTTTATTCCTTAATGGTAGGCCGTGTCCTGTTGTTTAGAGTGTCTTTTCCTTAGGAAATGTTTGATGTACAGTAGGAACATGTTTTCACATTTTTACTGTTTTCTCTCCATGAGCACAGATATTGAATAGAGTAGTTCAGCCCTTTCACTCACAATATCCCTCACTTCCCCCAGGGGCAGTGCTGAGAATCCCAGGGCTGCTGAGTGTGGGGAACAGGCTTAACCAGCCCCTCTGCTCACCTAACACACAGCCAGTAGCCCCAGATGGAGATTTATAGAGTCAGGGAGCTTCCAGTGTGGAGAGAACTTAAGCAGCTCTGCTGGCAATGAGTGCTGCTTAGCTCCTTTAAATTGTGATGTTCAGATTGGGGAAGCCTGTTAATGTAGGGTGGATTGGAGGAAAATACACCAAATGGTAGTAGTAATATTTTTACAATGCTCTTTCATAGGTTATGAAAGTATTTTACATCAGTGCAAGGTGGTGTTGGGGGAGAGATGTATGGGACCCTGTATGATGATAGCCATGTTTGTTTTTTAAATACCAAACCTTTACCATACACTTATTGTTTATGCATGTCCATGTATGACTGATATAGTTTAATAATATTTTAAAATTCATAATGCTATCAATTTTATTACTTTTTGCTAAAGCTTTGTGGATATCCTCATGAACAGTGTATACATAAGTTGTTGAGAATTTCTGGATCCATGCTAGATTTAACGGATCAAGCTGTGAAGCATTCAGGAAGCTCCCATTTCAGCAAAAGGGTGATTAAATCCAAGCTCCTTGGGAAGGAGGAAAGAGAGGGCCTGTGTGATTGTGAGGAGGGGCTACTGACAGCATCCAGTGATTACTCTCCTAAGAGCAACCCACTTCACCTTTCTCACTCTGAGAGGAATTTATATACATGACATTGATGAAAGTCCAGGCAAAGACTGTGAAAATCTGCTTCTGACCCTGCTCTTTATAAAATTAGCCCTGGGATTCCCAAGCCCATGCTCCTTCCTACCTGGTCTGTCCATTCACTCCTGACCTCTTCTACACACTGGCCCCCATTCTATTGGCTGCATGGCTACTGCCACCACCCCCTCCATGACAGCACCTCCTACTTTGGCTCCAGGAAGACACTACTCTCTTGATGACATCATACCCCCAGCCTGCAGGTCAGTTTTACAGAACCTCTCAGTCCCCTTCTGCCATTCCATGGGTCATCACCTTGGGGTCCACACTTGGCCATCTTCCCTTTTCACCATCAACTGCAACAGCCCCATTGTCACTAGAATGGATACTGTTTTATAATTTATATTTATGAGATTGTCTGTTCTCTCAAGTCCACCCCACATAATTTTTGGGAACCCATGTCTCATTCAGATTTATCAAAATATTTAATGTAACATTTTTTATTTCAATGTAACATTTTGTGCTTTGTGTGTATGTCTGTGTGCATGTGGTATGGGTATAGTAGATGTGTGTGTGGGCTTTGAGCCCCGTGGTTCTGTGTGCACGTGTTCTCGGTTGTAACCTATAAAACATAAGAGGACTAGGGAGATTAGAGACCCCATAAAACCTCTCAATTCACCATAACTGTGACTGTATCAAAGCATCTGTAGGCTCCAGGGAAGGGCCCCCTTTTGGTTGCAAAGGTTCTTCTGTTTTGTCTACCTGAAGAATATGCTGGGTTGCTTAGGAAAATTCACTATGTCAAGAGATGGTACCACCTGCATGTGGTGTCTCTAAAGATCAGTCTGAAGTGAAGGGCACAGCAGGGTAACACTAGGCAAAGAAGCTGTGAGGAAAATGTCCTGTGAGTCCAACAGGAACCTCCCTGTAGGGTGGGTGCTGACCTGCAGGGGGCACTAAAGGTCCACTAAGCACAGGGTCCAGACCCAGAGCAGGTTCTGTGGGTACCTGGGAAGGGCTTCCTCTCAGATGCAGAGTTCTCCTTTTTCAAAACATAGTGTAAAATAAGAGTTTAACCATGACTTTGATGGATCTAATAATATTCTACTCCTTTGGGAGTTTTTCCCTAACCGAAGAAGGCAGTGAGAGGCAACCAAAAAAGGTAGGTTTCTAAGACTTCCTGATGCCTTAAGAGTAAGGCACTGGAGGAAAGTGAAGGTTTAGTAATTCAGTGGGCGAGGATTTGGGGAGACACACTGACCACCTGCTATTTGCTGCATTTCTCTTGACAGGCCATGCTTCATTTTTCATGACTTTAGTAATGTCACTCTATTTTCTTCTAACATCGGGACTCAACTTTCTGTTAGTTCATGTTCCAAACTTAGTTCGTGCTCTCTACATTTTACAGTGAAAATAAAAGTCTGCCATCAGATGGCACTTCCCAAATTCTCAGCTTGAATTCCACCATCTTTTACTTCTCTCTCTGGCTGTGGTGCTACTTCATTCAGCATTTTCATCACTGCTAATCTGCAAAAGAACCTCATTAAAATGATATTCTAGCAATGGAAGAACTTTTGTCATGGATATAAAGGCAGTGGCTACCAGAGGTTCTGAGGGGAGGGAGAGTAAAGAATAGGTATATTATGTGGACATTTTTGGAACATTGGAGTTGTCCCACATGACATTGCAATGATGGATACAGGCCATTGTATATTTTGTCATAACCTACAAAATAGTGTGGGACAGAGTGTAAATTATAATGTGAACTATAGTTCATGGTTAAAAGCAATGCTTCAGTATGTGTTCAACAATTGTATCAAATGTACCGCACAAATGAAGGATGTTGTTAAGGTGGGAAAGTATGGTAGGGGGAGGGGATGGGGCATATAGGAATACCCTATATTTTTATGTAACATTTATGTAATCTAAAGCTTCCTTAATAAAATTAATTAATTAAAAATATGTACCTCTTTATCCTTTCTTTTACAAATAGTCATTTCAGTTTGTTCTTCTAAAAAAATGTGTGACAAAAAATCAAGGGATCATTTCTGACCACAGCATTGCTTAATAATGTCCACAAGTGCCAAAAGCTAATTTCTACTGTTGACCTAATTTGTTTGTTTGGTTGTTTATTTATTTATTTATTTATTTTTATTTCTTGGGGGTGAGAAGTCTCTAACAACACATACTCACCCACAGAAATATGCCCACCTCTTGGAGTTTTTCTCTGTTAGCAAGAATTTATATCACTTTCCCTCTGAATTCATCAGCTCCTAAAACCCCAGACACCCAATTTAGGTTCTGTGTAATGCTATCTGATCACCTGGTGAGGAATGGGCACACCTGATTCTGAATTTTAGATGCCATGCCTTCCCCTCCCCTTTCCCACAGCAGGTCAGTCCACATTTACAGTTCTTAATGAGCAGGTCCTGATTTGTCCTGTTAGTCTTTCTCATCCTCACTCTCTTGACTTTTCTGTTGCCTACATTCCAGCATGGAGAATATTTTTATTGTAATTCACTTGACAATATTGAATAAACAGGTTACCACATGCTACATTGAAGGCTGTGCTCCTGAAAATTTTTACATAACATAAAAGCAATCCTAAGAAACAACAGGATTAAATTGGCAAATGTAGAGTTTGGGAGTCTGAGGCAGAGGGTGTTGTCCTACCCCAGTCACACAGGAGGGACATGTCAAGGAGAGGACCAGAGCAGGCACCCTGGTGCAATTGTGGAGGTCAGAGGTGAGGGCTCACATAGGTCTCCACATTCTCACCCCTGGGGTGATGATAACACTAATAACCGTGAAGATAAGAGGAAACATCTCTGAGTCCCTATTATAAAATTCACAAATAAAGTTTCTGCTGTGATCCCCAATTTGTACCTTATCAGACTGAAGCCCATAGGGGTGAGGTCACATCCTGAGGGTCACAGGGCAGGTGGGAAGAGAGCGTTGCTGGGCTCTCAACCCTATTGAATTCTAGGCTGTCAGTCAAGGTCCCAGATTCAGTGAAACAGGCCTCAGGAGGGCAGCTGTCAGGGGATTTTTCAAAGGACCTGATAACTGCAGGGAGCTACCCTTTAGCCTTTGGGACCTCATCCCTTCTGCAAACCATTCACTGTGCTGCTATATTGATAAGGATGTGCATGTTATTTCCCCCACATAGGAAAACCATTGTCCCTGAATTCAAAATTCACTGGCATTGTCAAGAAAGCAGGGATTGGGCTTTCCTGGGATCCCTGAATAATAGATTATTGGATGGATTTTTAGGGCTGCTTGAACAAATTATCACAAATTGAATGGCTTAATGCAATAGAAATATATCAAATTGCAGTTCTGCAGGCTAAAATTCTGATGCCTATAGGGGAGATCCCTAACCCTCCTCCTCCTTTCCTCTGGTATTTGTTGTAAATCCTGGACCTTTCAATTGCTAAAACAGTTATCACATGGTGGCCTTTTTGAGTCTGTAGTTCTTCAATTCTTTCCTTCTTAAAAGGACACAAATCATTTTGGATTAGGGCCCAATCAAATCCAGTTTGACTTTATCTTAACAACATCTTCAAAGAACCTATTTCCAAATAAGGCCACATTCACAGGACTAGCTTTAGAACTTGAATATGGGTTTTGGGGATACAAAATTCAACCAAGAGCACTGATCCAACATATTGGTGTGTTGATGACACTCCACTGACTGTCTCTATTTGTAAATTAGTGGAGGGTTTGTGTTCCTTAAAGTTTTACCTAAGGAGAGAGTCCTGAGGTGCAAGGTGTCCATGCAGACTCAGCTAAGTTCAGGCAATAAGCAGGTTTAGGAACCTGCTAGGAGTGATAAGAACTAAATTCATGTAAGATTTGCTTCAGCAATTTCAAATGAAAAATAATTACTAAGGATACATTTTATTAAAGTCCTATTCTAAGAAGAAATATTCATTCACCTTAAGTAATTCAAATAAAGTCATTCTGAATTGTGGCATATTGGATTGGACAGTTTGTCTGACTTCAATGTGTTAGATGCATTTAGCTGCTGCTTCAAACTTTAGAATATCCAATAAAATCAGCTAACAGAGTAGATAACGGATCAGCAGATTTATTGAGCAGATTACAGGCTATGTATTTGTGTTGGGTATCTGATAATTGTGTAACTCCATTAGAGTAGAGACAAAATTACCAAAGGAATACTTTTTCCTTGGCTGCATCCACCTCCCTTACCAGCTCCTTCAGGAATTTTTCATGGCCTAGGTAAAGAAATCCCCATAGGAAAGTGGGACCCAGGATGTGAACTGTGATATCCTATGAATCTACCTGCATCCTTCTCACAGAGGAGCCCCAGAGACAGGGAACTCACCTGGCCCCTATGAGCTTTACATACAAAAGTTCCTCCCACATGCAAATCATCACTTTGGTCAAGTGAAGTAAGTGCAGCACACATGGATTTAAATTCAGGATCCTCCTCACATCAGAAAACATTGTCTGCAAATCATGGGCCTCATACAAAGGAACATGAAACCCTTGTGGCTCTTCCTCTTTCTGTTGGCAACTCCCAGAGGTGAGTGTCTCAGGATTCAGGCCTGAAGGTAAAGGGGATGCTGCCTCTGAGCACAAGACCCACTTTTCTCCTTGTCCTCAGGTGTCCTGTCCCAGGTGCAGCTGCAGGAGTCAGGCCCAGGACTGGTGAAGCCCTCCCAGACCCTGTCCCTCACCTGCTCTGTGTCTGGAGTCTCCATCACAACCAGTGGTTACTGCTGGGATTGGATCCATCAGCCCCCAGGGAAGGGGCTGCAGTGTTTATCTAGAATATGCTATGAGGGTCGAAATAACTACAATCCATCCCTCAAGAGCCGACTCTCCATCTCTAGAGACACATCCAAGAACCAGTTCTCTGTGCAGCTGAGCTCCGTGAGTACTGAGGACACACCTGTATATTATTGTGCAAGTGACACAGTGAGGGAAAATCAAGGTGAGCCCAGACACAAACCTCCCCATGCAGGAGGAGGCTGAGCTTCACGGTGTGCTCGTGGACCACACACAACAGAGACTCAGTTTCAAGGAAGATTTGTGGAAACCACAGATTCCTGTAATAATATACAGCTTCCTCTTCTTGATTAAAGCATTGATACCCTAGGGATTCTGCACTACATCTGCTCTAAGTAAGGCCATTATGTTTCCAAGTTTCAAACACAGAAAATAAATTTGCAATGCTATTCTATATTATATGACATTTTAATCAAACACTTATAAATTAGTTTTCTTCATTTTGTTCTTTTGGTTTAGCCTGGAAGTATGAAAAAACCTTCATTCAATAAACACTGTGACACTTTGCCCTGAATCCTCAGAATCTAATTGTCCTGACTGTGCCCAGGTAAATTATAATAATAATAATAACAACAATAATAATAATGTTGAATTTGCATTATTGTTTAATCAACATTAGGACACATTATTTATGATAGAATGATTTTATCTGAATTGAAAATTTAAGACCCCACTTTAACCAGAGTGAGGGTATAATATATATATTGGCCTTAAAATGAGAGAGCTTTATTCTCGCACAGCTCTGGTGGCCAGAAGTCTGAAATTGATGTGCTGGAAGGGCCATGCTGCATCTGAAATCTGCAGGGGAGAAGCCTTCCTTGCATCCTCTAGTGTCTGGTGTTTGCTGACAGCCCTTGACATGCCTTAGCTTGAAGATATAGCCCTCCCATGTCTGCTGCCATTGTCACTGGCATTCTCCCTGGTGTGAGTCTGTGTGTCCTGATTACCTCTTCTTATAAGGATGTCAGTTATATTGGATGAGGGCCACCCTTAATCCAGTGTGGCTTCATCTTAACTAATGACAACTTCAAAAACCCTATTTCCTAAAAAGATCACGTTCATGGGATTTGAACAAGTCCTTTTGTGGGACACAATTTAACCTGTGTATTTATCTACTTCCCCTGCCAGGCTATTCAGTATTACTGGTTCCCTGGCTTAGCTCCCCACCATCACGTTGAGCCCCATGACATCATTGAAAATGAACAAAAAGAGGAGACACCTTGGCATGACGCTAGGTGCATCATCCAAGAGTCTCATCTTATTTTCTCCATCATGGACAGGGCTCATTAGGACTGTACATGATCCAAATCCACAGTAGGCTGGCCCTTAGATGTCAGCTCACCTAATGCACTTGTAAAAACCACCCATATCTCACTGGTTGCAGAAGCCTCATGGTATCACAGCCTTTCCACATGTCAGGAACCCTGGAAGTTCTTCTTGAGCTATCACCTCTAGGGAAGGTGCTCAACTGTCCTGAGAAATTTAAAAAAAAAGGAAATGTGGGACATGGCATGTCTGTACCTTGTTATTTTGATGATTGGCAGACCTTTGCCTCAGGAGGAGCTCAGGCTCTCTTGCCTCACTTGTGAACTATGGTGCAGTCTCTGAACTGTCTCTTCCGTAAGTTTGTAAACACCCAATGATCTGGCAGAGATACCCTTGAATGCCTGGAGCTAGCAAATCAAACCAACATAAAAAAAGAAATAACAAAATACCTTTCCCAGTCTTTGCAAATGGTTTCTGCATTTCATGAATTTGTTTTGCTATATTTTAAATTTTTCCTTTTTAACTTTATTTTTAGAGAAGTTTTAAGTTTACATTTACAGAAAAATTACCCCAAAAGCATAGGGAATTCTCATATAACCCCACTCACCCACACACATAGTTAACCCTATTATTTCCCTCCTAAATTAGCATGGTACATTTGTTACAGATGATGACCCAATATTGAAGCATTGCTACTAACCAAAGTCTATAGTTTACATTATGGTTTATACTTTTTGCTGTACAGATCCATAGGTCTTGACAAGTGAGTAATGTCAGGTGCCTATCACTGCAGTTATTATACAGAAGGATCTCACCATGAAATAAGCCAGAGACAAAAGATTAATATTGCATGATCTCACTGATATGAACTAAGGAGAGTGAGCAGACTCATGGAGATAGAGTCTAGAAGATAGGTTGCTAGTAGATAGGAGTTTTGAAAATTTCAAAAAGAAAAAGCATGTCCACTGTAGAAAGTTTAGAATGTATAGAAAAGCAAAAATAAGTTTAATATTACCTATATTTTCACCATCACGAGACAAATATATTTAACATTTTTTAATATTTGAAGTTATAAATACACATATATTTGTATGGGTTCATATTGTATATACATATATTTTAGCATATTAATTTAGATATAATTTACATACCATGTAATTCATCCATGTAAAATGTAAAAGCCATTTTTTTAGTATATTCACAAGGTTGTGCAACCATCACCACAATCTAATTTCAGAATATTTTGAAAAAATATAAATATTTTGGCCCCCTCCCATAATCTCCATAATCTCCCCCTCTCCCAGCCTTAGGTAAATTATACCCTACTTTCTTTCTCTATGGATTTCCTTTCTTGGACATTTCATATAAATGGAATCACATAATATGACGTCATTGTGGCTGCTGCCTTCTACTTGTCATCATGCTTTCAAGGTTGAAACATATTGGATCATATATCAGTAACCATTCCTTTTTATTGCTGCATTGCATTGTATGCATTTAGCATATTTTATTTATTTATTTATTTATTTATTTATTTATTTATTTATTTATTTATCAGTTGATGGGCATTTAGATTGTTTGTACAGTTTGGCTATTATGAATAATGTTTGCTATGAACATTCATATGTACGTGTTTGTGTGCTTATAAGTGTTTATTTCTCTTGGATATATACCTAGGTGTGGAAGTGCCATATCACCATATATTTTTTATGTTACTATTTTTCAACTTTGTCCCAAAGAATAGTTGTAGTATTTTATGTGACCAGTATTTTAAAGGCAAATGAAAGGACTAATTTTCCCTCTCAACACTAAGTATAATAACTTTTAGTATT
>JAQZBX010046298.1:0-20806 GCA_029593785.1 Cabassous unicinctus | reverse complement strand
GAACAGAACTCTCGTAAACCGCACGTGGGATTGTAAAATAGACACCTTCTAAAATTTACCATTTTGGAAAATTCTTTGACAATTTTGTAAAAAGTTACATCTCCCTTACAACTCAGCAATTTAACTCCTAGGTATTTTTTCTAGAGAAATGAAAAAAATATGTCTACAAATAGCCTTGAACAAGAATGTTCATAGCAACTTTTTCATACCAGCCAAATACTGGAAAGATCCCGGGTGTCCATCAACAAGAGAATGAATAAACTATAGCATAGTCACACAACAGAACACACAAAGGAACAAGCTGTATATGCTGCAACACAGATGAATTTCAAAAATATTATGCTAAGTGAAAGAATCCAGACACAAAAGAATACATACTGCTTGATTCCATTTATATGAAGTTCTAGAATAGGAAAACTAATTTATGGTGATAGAAATCACATCTGTGGTTGCTACTGCATGGGGAGGGATTGAGTGGGAAGGGGCATGAAGGAACATTCTGAGGTGATAGAAATGTTCTATATTTTGATAGAGCTCTGGGTTCCACGAGTACATACATTCATCAACCTAGATGAAATGGTTCACTTAAAAGCTATGCATTTTACCTCAATAAAAACAATTAACTGAAAAAACTGCTATCAAGATGTTTATATGCACTGCTGATGTGCTATTTCATTTGCACATGAACAAATGCTAATAGCAGTTTCCTATGTCTAGTTATTTTTATTTTTTCTCTTCCCACTCACTGCTTTGGTCCAATAGAATATCAAATTCCAAAGTTATATTAAGCTCTACAATTCTATATTACTCTCTATAAAAGTATTTTAAATACATATGCAACAAAAAGTTCAGGGTGGAAGAATTGGAGTGGAAAAGCTATTTTATACAATAAAAGCTGGTAGAAAATGTTATTACCCCAAATTATTTCATTTCTTTGTGCTTCAGTTGTCTCCCATGCAGTGATAAGATCAGAAGTTTTCAAGTCAGTTCCTGGAGGGGATTTCAGGAGCTATCTGTGAGGCAGGCAGGATGCAAAAGAGGAGATTAAGTGAGTGGAACTCTCGGTCTACCTCTTCCACTTGTTCCAGAGCAGTTATCCCTTTTTCAGTTGGGTATTCTGGAATTGCATCTAAGGTCTTATTTGAGAAAAGGATTCTGATGATAAAAATTGGAAAAGCTCCTTGTTTACTCCTACTTCCAATATTCTACCATTCTAAGCTGGAGATTTGTGGCTGCTGAGAAAAATGTCTGAATGAAGGTATCTGGAGAAGCTCTCTCCCGGAAGCCGTGGCTGCCGGCAATCCTGGACTCCTATCACATGGCAGGGCGCAATGGCGGCATCTCCTCAGGGTTCCTTGCTTTCAGCTTCTGGCATCCTCCAGCTTTCTCTCTGCTCCTGTGGCTTTCTCTCTCCTGGTTCCATTCATTTTATCTTCTGGTTTCTCAGCTTCTGGAGGTTTCTCTCTGGACTCCTGTGTCCTTTTTCTCTCTGTATTCATCCATTTATAAAGGATTCCAGTAAGAGGATTAAGTCCCACCCTGGGCTACTCCTTACTAAATTAATCTAATCAAATGGCCATTAACTGAATCTAATCAAAAGGTCCTGCCTACAATAGGTTCATACCCACAGGAATGGATTAATTTAAGAACATAATTTTCTGGGGTCCACAAAAGCCTCAAATTAAATCACAAATTTTGAACAAGGACAAACTTTGTGAAGGGACCATGGTTTTGGCATTAACCACTAACCAAATCCCTAAACAAGTGAACTTACCTCCTTAGGGGTTACCGTTACCAGGACTACCTGCCCAGTGTACATCTCCTTCTTTGGAATTGTTCCCCATCACCCTCTCCTAGTCCCTAGGATCATCCAAGGCAGCCATGGTGAAGCCATATGAGGCTACTCATTTCAGTTATAGTCAACTGGACCAAAGGTTGATGCTTACCCTAAACTAGGGAAATCAGGTCCATCTCCCTCCAGTCTGATGTTGGGACAAGCAACAGATCAGTTGGATAGCTGTAGGTGGGAATGCAAGTGCCTAAACTGAAAGGACACGTTGAGCTAGGTCTGGGGTAGGCCATGTGTGTGAAGAAGTGGGTGAGAAAATGAATAGAGAGAGGCAGGAATGAGAGGCCCAGGGGTGGTGCTATGAGAGGGAAGCAGCCCTGGTTTCTGCCTTCCCACCTCCAGTACCGTGTAACTTGCTGGGTTTTATCTTCTGTCCTCTGCATTCTTGTTATTGTCTCTTTCCTCGGCTTGAGGGAGTAAATGGGTGCCTATTCCTTGCAGTCAAACTGCAAGTCCTGACCATAGCACCTACTCATTTACTGTTTGGACAGTAGTTCTATCTAGAAAGAGTGAAGTGGGTATCAAAACAGATGTAATGAGGTCCTACTTTTGAAAATAAAGCCCACCAAATGATGCAACATGTTCCGTGCTCCTGTTAGCCCACCTGGCACACTTTGAAAATCAGGAAAGGTGCTCCCTCTGATTGGACACCGCCTGTGAGCAGATGGTACCTCTGTGTGAATTACCAAAAAGTGCCCCTTGTTGTAGGGTGTGGGGAGAAGCAGAAGCAGGTTGTATTTAAGTCCCCCCTCCCACCTGGCTGGCCACCCTCACGCAGGGCACAGCCGCCATAGTAGTGGCCGTTCGATAGCTCAGACCCAGGGCTAGCAGACAAGGGTTTGCGGCCCCAATCCAGCCTGCCCTCTGTGCCACTGATTTTACTGAAGCACAGCCACGCTCCTCTGTTTACTGTCTATGGCTGCTTTGGTGCTGCGACAGCAGAGTTGAGTAGTTGCAACAGAAGCTTTGTGGTACGAAAAGTTAAAAATATTTACTATCTGGCCCTTTAAGGGAAGTAATTGCTGACTCTTGGCTTAGCCCGTGTCGGACATTCATTTTCTTTAGGTCATTCATTTTCTTTAGGTCTATACATGAAAATAATAAAATGAACCTACCCCTGGGTACAGAATATACAACTCACCCGTGGTAATGAATCTTGATCAACAATTGCTTATAAACACAATGCAATGTTGGGATCCTATGGGAATTCATTCTCCCCACCGCCCCCACCCAAAAGGTTGAGCAGTATGTTCTCTGTCAGGATAAATCAGGTCTACTGAATTTAAGGCTACTTGTGATTCTGTTTCTATTTAAGAGAGTGAGAAAGAGAGAGAGAAATTCCAGGCCATCAGAAACTTTCAAAACCCCAATCACAATTTGAAGAAGACGGCGTACCAGTTTCTCAGCATTCTGCAAATAGGCTTCATCTGTTCCTTGACTATTTTTCTGTGCAGCGCCAGTAATCTTCAACACGCATGGGGTCATGAATAATAATTGGGGAGGAAAACATAATTTTCTTGAACTTGTTACATGACAGTGCCTTAGAATTAACCAAATTAAATGACTCTGATGGGAATGCTTAGTAAGAAAACATCTCTTTCATGTAACTATCTACAGGTTTTTGTTTAGAGTTTTTTCAAAAGCGTAAATGAAATGAACAAGCCAAGGGTGATTTTTTCTTTTTTTTTTTTTTTGCAAAGGAGAATTAAAAAAGGGATGAAATTCTGACAGATGTGTAATAACTACAATAAAAATATCAGTATGATCCAAGGATAAGAGCAACTCACATGAGACTAAGAGCTGTCAGCAAAGTGATATGTTCAGAAAATGCTACAGTGTTCTGAATCAGTCAATCCATGTGAAGGTTCCTGTGTCATCTCTGCCAGGACAGCTCTGGGTGGTGAGACTTTCAAATCCTAGCGGACCTTTACAAAGAAACCTTTCAAAATCTCCTTTGCCTGTGGAATGGAATGGTTTGCTTTTTATTCTCTTAGGGCGCTACAAATCCGTAACATCTTGCTTAAGTCAAGAAAGCTTTGGGTTCAGCCCATCCTGTGGAAAGAATTCCTCAACAGGAATTGATGGAGGCAAGTGAGGACTTCAGAGCACTGTAGTTTTGGAAACAGCCTGTAGAGGGCACTGTTAAAACAGCCTGATGGGAAAGTGCCAGTAAACTGAACCTCGGAAAAGAAAGAAGAAAGAATTGTTTTATTATCAGGATCAACTCATCCCCCTAATTGGAGTCTGGCGATAGGAGTAATTCTAAGTATATGGAGTTTCTCAGCTATTTTTGATTCCACTGTTCCAATCACCTTGGTTCAGCCTTCAATTCTGTCAGCCCGGGGTCTCAACTTCACCCCTTTCCTTGGCAGCAGGAGATAGGGCTGTCTCCTCTCTGTGTGTGGTCAGGGGAGGTGAAGTGCTGTGACTCTATGATGCATGCACTAGCCACTGTGCCAGAAGAGAGAAGAGCAGACGAATGACAGCTGGAGGTGACGACACAGAGGTGTTAAATCTGTGCCTGTGACTCAAAAATGAATTTACTAAATAAAGTGCTTGACACCCTGGTAGGGCCTAACTTCATTCCATGCTGGGGAAAGCAGGCGCCACCTCTCTGGAGAGAGGATTCTGCATCACACTGCTCCAGGACAATGGGTGTCCAAGCCTCATAGGCTTGGGTGCCTCTGGGGTGGGCAGTACAATACGTTATATAAATAACTGGACATTTATGTACAAGGACTTCAGGGTTAACAAGGGAAGGATGTGCTTTGGGAGCTTAGTTGTAAAAAAATGATAAGCTCCTAAAAATAGGAAAATATCTGCCTTTTAGTAACTTTATTGCACTTGGTACTTTGCCCTGCACATGTGTACTTAATAAATGCCACTGATGGGCTCCGCCCTGACTTTTTCTTTTTAACCTGCTATGGTAAAGTGATGGGTAACCTAAAAGAAAACTTTCTTAGGGCAAGATTTTAGCCAGCCTTGCTCCTCATGTCTTTAGAAAAACTAATCTGCTCCACCTTTCTAGGTATATGTTTCTACCTCATCAAAGAGGTTGGTTTGCTGCTCTCCATTCAATAAACACTTCTCAACACTGGCCTTATACAAAGAACTCTATTAGGTACTGTGAAGTTACAAAGATCAATAAAATATAGACCAAGCCCTCGAAAACTTTAAATTCAATGGGAGAGAAAAGGCATACAGACTACTGTATTTCACAGCAGAACAAAATGCCTGCTGCAATGCTGGTATGAGTGCAGTATTTTAGAAGCATTAGATAAAGAACAATTAGCTCTTACCAGGGAGTAACGCAGGTGGATTTGAACTGAGCCTTGAAAAATGAGTACAATTTCCTTGGGTGGGGAAAGAAAGAAAGGGCAGCCTGGGCTGAAATGACGCAGGGGAGCACAGGGCATACGAGGGACAGGGGCCTGTCCACTGTGGCTTGTCTGCTAAGCTTGTGGAGGAGATGGGGGTGGAGGGGGACACAGGAAGGTCATGGAGGAATTTGAATGCCATGCTGAGAGCTTGAATTTAATAATGCAGGGAATGAGGAGTTGAAAAATTGGAGCCTGGGAGGCCAATTAGAAGGATCTGGCCTTAGCCTAGCCAAGGGATGGGGAAAGTGTGAGCGGCAGCACAAACAAGAGAGAAGCATGTTGGTTGTCTGGTGAGAGCAGAAATAGGAGGAAAATTCACCCTAACCTCTTCCACTTCCTTCTCCTGTGAGATTCTAGCTTCCCTGATTCTGCAGAATGAAAGAACCTTGTACATTTGAAAGAATCCAGATTCAAGCCTCAGTTTCAAACCTAGCTCCCCTTTGCACATGTTTGGCAACTGCAAACAATTCAACCAGGCCATGAAGGTTTCATGACCAGGAAGAGCTGCCTCTAATTAATTAGTGTGAGCATCTGCTAAGATAGGTGCAAATTGAACGTTTCCTTTAAGAGCCTCTAATGAAGACCAATTTCTTTTTAAAAAATTTTTATTCTGAAATTTATGTCCTATTTCAAACTTATAGGACAATTACAAAAATAATATAAACCCCATCAAGAGAATCCCCCCCCCCAGATACCCAGATCCACCAATTTTAACATTTTGCTACATTTGTCATATCATTCTGTCGAGTGGTTGATTGTTCTATCTGTCTACTATCCACTTATTTTCTGACACCTGAGTGTAGGTTGTCTACATCATGCTCCTTGAACACTTAATACTGCCATGTACATTTCCTATGAACAAGGATATTCACTTAGGTAATCACCTTAAGTGCAGAAATTTAACACTGATATAAAGCTTACAGTCTACATTCCATTTTAAATAACATTTTATTGAAGTATATTATTCATACATGAACATACATAAACAATAAGTGTATAGTAAAAGTTGTGAATTTACAAAACAAATATGCATATCATCATACAGGACTCCCATACATCACCCCACCTACAACACCTTGCATTGTTGTGAAACATTTGTTACAAATTTTGAAAGAACATCTCAGAATATTACTACTAACTATAGCCCATATCTTACATTTGGTGTATTTTTCCCCCAACCCACCCAATTAGTAACACCCTGTAGTGTATTATATATTTGTTATAGTTCATGAGAGAACATTCTCATATCAACAGTCCATCTTCCACCACTGGATTCCCTGTGTTATATAGTCCCATGCTTTGTATGATTCATTCAAAGTGTACACTCAGTGGCTCTCATTTTCATCACAGAGTTGTGCTGTCATCACCTCAGTCAATTTTAGAACGTTTGCATTACTCCAAAAGGAGAAATCCCATACCCTTTCTCCTCCCCTATTTTTGTCCCTTAGAATTGATATATCTTCTTCATCATTGCTGCAAAAATATTACGCTATTACTGTTAGCTATCATCCATAAGTTACATTAGTTGTAATTTTCCCACACATCCCAATATTCTTAACACTTGGTAAAAGAACATTCTTATATTTATACTATTAACCACAATCTTCATCCACCACCTAAATCACTGTTACACATTACCTAGATTATTCTCTAGCTTCCTTTCAACTGATGTTTACGTCCACAGACTACCCCTTTCAGCCACCATCTCATTTATAAATCATCAGTATTAGTTATACTCACTATAATGTATTACCACCAACTCTATTCATTTCCACACTTTTACAATAAACCTTATTAAAAATTCTACATACACTAAGCATCAGCTCCCATTCTCAACCCACTTTCTATTCCCTAGTAACCTATACTCTAGAGTTTACCTCCGTGAGTTTACTCATCATATCCATATTTTAAATGTTCCAATAACATCCCTTTGAGCCTTTTCTCCTCCCTTGCTAGAGCCCATCCAGGATCATATATCACATTTTATTTCATTGTCTCTCTAGTAGCTCTTTTTAAAAAAAAAAAAAAAATTGTGGGAACAGATATACAACATAATCTTTTCCTTCTCCACCACTCCCAAGTATATCATTCAATGGGATTCATCACATTCACAATATTGTGGTATTCTCACCACCTTCCATTGCAGAAATTTTCCTATCTCCCTAAACAGAAACCCTACACCCATTATGCATTAATTCCCCATTCCCCTGTACCCCCCACCCCTGGCAACCGGTACTCTAATTTCTGTCCCTATTAGTTTGCATATTCTCTGATATTTTCTTTGTAGTTACCATGGGGCTTAAATTTAACATCCTAAATCTATTACAATCTTGTTTACTTTACCAATTTAAGTTCAATTGTGCAAACAAACTGTTCTTCCACCCTTTCATACCCCCACACTTATGTAGTTCTTGTCACAGATTACATTATGGATACATTTGGATACATTATGAGTCCAAAACTACTGAGTTATATCCAGAAGGAAGTCAAAAGTGGAATTACAAGCCCAAATACAATAGTACTGGCATTATATTTCCTTACATTGTTACTCTCCTCAGAGATCTGCATTTCTTTATGTCTTTGTTCTATTGCATTTTTCCTTCAACCCACAGAATTCTCTTTAGCATACCTTGTAGGGTTGGTCTAGTGGTGGCAAACTCCCTCAGCTTTTGTTTATCTGGGAATGTCTAATCTTTCCCTCATATATATATATTTTTTATGAGGTACAAGGAATTGAACCCAGGACTTCATTATGCATGCACAGCAGGGGCTCAACCACGGAGCCACCCAGCTCCCTCCCTCATTTTTGAAAGACAGTATTGCCAGATACAGAATTCTTGGTTGGCAATTTTTGCTTTCAGCACCTTAATTATGTCACCCCACTGCCTTCTTGCCTGCACGGTTTCCAATGAGAAATTGGTACTTAATCTTACTGAAGCTCCCTTGTTTGTAACACATTGGTTCTCTCTTGCAGCTTTCAGAATTCTTCCTTTATCTTTGGCGTTTGACAGTCTGATAGTAATATGCCATGTTATGGGTCTATTTGGGTTTATCCTGTTTGGAGTTTGTTGAGCATCTTGGATATGTACATTCATGTCTTTCATTAAATTTTTGAAGTTTTCAGCTATTATTTCTTTGAATATTCTCTCTGCCCCTTTCTCTCTTTCTTCTCCTTTTGGGACTCCCGCAGTGCGTATATTGGTATGCTTGATAGTGTCCCACAACTTCTCAGGCTCTGTTCACTTTTCTCCATTCTTTTTTTTCTGCTCCTAAGACTGAATGCTTTCTTCAGGTTCTCTGATTCTTTTGCCAGCTCCTATCTGCTGTTGAACCCCTCTAGGGAATTTTTAATTTCTGTTATTGTGGTCTTCAGTTCTGTTTGATTCATTTTCATAATTTCCATATCTCCATGGATCTTCTCTTTGTGTTCATCTATGATTTTCCTTATTTCCCTTTGTTCTTTGTCCATGCTTTCCTTTAGCAATTTGAGCTTATTTATTTATTACTGGTCTATTTTCTTTTATTATGAGCATATTTCAAACCATTTTTTAAAGTCTTTGTCTGGTATGTCCCACAGGTCTAGTCCTCCCCAGTGATGGTTTCTAATGATTTAATCCTGTCCTTTGCCTGGGCCATCATTTCCTGTTTCTTTGTATGTTTTGTAACCTTTTACTGACACTTGGATATGTTGATATTTTAATGTGTTATCATTGGAATTTAGACTCTGCAGTATCTGTTTGTGAAGCTTGTATCCAGCTAGTGTTATGACAGCACTTTCTTTGAATGCCAGGAGCTAACACACACATACACAAAAGAAGAAGGAGGAGGAAGAGGAGGAGGAAGAGGAGGAGGGGGAAAAGAAAACCCTCTCTCAGTCTTTGCAGATAGACCTGTGCAAATGATCTCCTTCAGGGCTCATCCATACAATGAGTTGGAGAATAGCCTCGGCCAAAGCAGAGAGGCCTCCCTGAACTTTTCTTCACATGTGTCTTGTTTTGGGCAAGCACCTGTGGCCCTAGGAATTCCCCCATTTACATGATCCAAATGTTTCCTCTTCCCTAGGAAACAGTTTCCTTAAGGTCTGAGGCACTGCACTGTATGTCCTATAGCCAGCAATCCCCTGCCCCAGGCAGTGCAACTTGACTGCTTTCCCACAGCATTCTGTAGGAAAGCTTGGTGATCTGACTTCTACACACAGGGCAAGTTCTGGGAAGGCGAGTCCCTCGGGCTAGACTGATTGGG
The DNA here is from genome assembly GCA_029593785.1 of Cabassous unicinctus. Taxonomy (NCBI): domain Eukaryota; kingdom Metazoa; phylum Chordata; class Mammalia; order Cingulata; family Chlamyphoridae; genus Cabassous; species Cabassous unicinctus. The sequence goes on along the minus strand of JAQZBX010046298.1, from coordinate 11,335 downwards.
CCAGACATACATGTGGGCATAAGGTTTACTCTGCTCCCTCTAGAACCAGGGATCCACACTGGGAATGTGAGCCAGCTCTGTGCTGAGCCAGTGAGGGGTGGGAGAGTGCCAGCCAGGTGCCAGGAGAGCTTATTGCTCTCAAGCAGCCTTTTCCTTGATCTAGCACTTACCTTGTTACTACAGTACTTTAACTGTCTTCCGGAGCTTTGAGAAAGATGTTTCTGCCAATTTGTTTTAATTTCCTGGCTTCTAAAACAAATATCATGCAATAGGTTGGCTTAAGCAATGGGAATTTATTGGGTTACAATTTTGAGGCTAGAGAAAGTCTAAAATCAAGGCATGATCAAGGCAATGCTTTCTCTCAGAAGACTAAGGCATTCTGTAGCTGGCTGCTGGTAATCTTTGGTCCTTGGCTTTTCTGTTACATGGCAACGCTTATGGCAGCCTCTCCTGGCTTCTCCCTTCTCTTCCAGTTTCTGTGGAATTCCAGCTTCTTGCTGTTCCCTGTATCTTTCTACTCTGAGGCTTTCTCTATAAGGCCTCCAAAATTAGGATTAAGAGCCAGCCTGATTCAGTTGGGCCATGCCTTAACTGAAGTAGTCTCATCAAAACGTCCTATTTATCATGGGTTCACACCCACAGGAATGAGTTAAAATTAAGAATATGTTTTTCTGGAGCACATATCTCCAAGCCACCATACAGTTCTTGCTGGTTATTCAAAGCTTCCGTGGGGGGGATAGAGCCCTGAAGTGTCTCACTCCACCATCTTGATCAGGTTGCAGCCCAGTTTCTAATTAAGTATATTTTCCTCCACTGCATGCCCAGTATCCCCCTTGCTTCTGCAACAACAGAAGCCACACAGATTTATCAGCAATGATTGTGATTCTTCAACTCAACCCCCAAAGCTGTCAACGACGGAACAGGATCCTGTGAGTCAAAGAACTATTTAAAGTCTGAGTCTCAATAAAGGAGTTTATTCATCAAGGATTAGTTTAAAGGGGCTTCCAAACTACCTTAAACTGTAGCTGCAGGTAGGAATAGAGATGGGGGAGTAAGGAGGCTTGTAGAAGGTCTGAAAGAAATATTGTCACCTGCCAGGTTTAAAGCTAACCAGGGCATTCTGAGTGGCAATAGCATGGGAGTTTGGGAGGGCAAAAGGAGAAGTGTCTGAAAAGCTAGTAAAGCCTACTAAGGGAGGTGGGCCAGGGAGGTAATATGGGAATGATGGCGCCTTTTTGAGAATGAAACTACTAGGTAAATGGGTAGGTTTTCTGCAGCATATTGAGAATAATGCTTGAACTCTGAGACCATTCCAATCTTAGCCTTTATGCTGCTGCAGAATTTTTTGCACAGAATCATTCCTGTGTTTGTTTTATGAGATTGATCTTCCTAGGATTTCTCCTGCCACTTTTTCTTATTTGTGATTTCCCACAGCAAAATGATGTGGGTTGATGATGAAGAATGTAAACACATTTTAAATGCCAGTTTTCTTCATGCTTTAATTTTTTTAATCCAATCTGAGAAGTGACAGGAAAAACAACAGTTCTGACAAGGAGCAACCAATAACTTTCAGCAAATCCATTAATTAGGGTCATGTTTACACTTCTTGTCATCAGCTAAACATCTGCGTAAATAGGTTTTCTTAGTATATAAAGTTATAACCATCTGTCCACATGAGATAATATACTCTACTTAAATTTTTTAAGTCTGTGAGAACTGTTGGCTTATATTTTCTGTAAGAAGAGGGATTGGCTGTATAAAGAGTGCTGGTTGTGGAATCAGAAGACCTGGGTTGAGTCTCACCTTTGACATTTGGTTGCAGAATGATCTTGGGCAAGTAATCTCCATTTCAGCCTTTTTAAAAGGGAAATAATAACTATCTCCTAAGACATAAGTAAATACATAACTTCTATGATATTGGGCATTACGTGATTAAACAATAATGTCCTAAGGAACTTTTGCTTAGGGTAGGGGTGGGGAATATTTCTTAGCTGTGTTGCCCAGGAAGTGGCATGACACACATGCTTCTGTGAAATGGACAATTCATTGACAGATTGGGTTCTAAACAATAAGGGATCCTTCCTGCCCACATGTTTTTAACACCAGAGCAAAAATGAAACTTCTAACTCTGTACAGAGAACATGAGAGCCAAAGCAAATTGAAAGGGAGAGCACGAAGGTTAAAGACAGAGACCTGCATTGTCTCTGGCCTCATCCACCACTTTGCAGACTAAGCCGGTGGAAAGTAATTACAAGACAGTGAGAAGATGCAAAGAAGAGGATCCACAATTAACTATTTCCTGAACCACTGATTGAGTGTTAGCATTAATTCCTTGGTGGAAAGGATTTGAAGACTGTTATCAGAAAACACTAAACAATCCCTTCTAGTTTACTGTATATGGAAAGGATACAATTCTTGTTTCAGAATGTGACTTCAGTCACTCAACAGACCCCTTGCCATCTTCATAACATTATAATTTCAAGGACTCCCCTAGATATTAGCATTTATAGCTACCTAGGCCAAGTGGACATTACCCAACTCTTAGAATCAAGGTTCGGGTACCCAGAGTGAGCAATACCAGGGAAAACATCTCTCTTTAAAAGTTCTGTCTTAAGATGAGGATTCTGGCAGGGTAAGAAATCATGACAAAAATATTAGAACAGGAGTCATATGTTAACAATTTTAATGGGCACCAAACAGAGTACCCTCTAGTAGTAGAAACCCAATATCACTGAATCTATGAAATAAATGTTCCCAGTGGTTTACTCTTGCCATGGAATCTTGTTTTACCTCTCACTTTTTAGTTTGCTACATAGCCCATATTCTCTGCATTATATACTCTGGCTATTCTGTTCTTTTGGTCTTATTTTCCATTTTCTATTCTATATTTGTATACTCTATAGCTAATATAGCCCATTATAATTCTTTCTCATTCTTGTGTCTTCAGTTCTGATCCAATACCCCATCACCATTCCATCCTTGCTTTACTTGCACAACTGTCCAGGGACCTCCTTTTTCATTAACAAACATCCTTTGGCCTTTTATAATTATATGTTCCTGGACCATCAAATTGTCATCCAAGTACTGCCAATGGGTCCCATCTCCCCCAAGCCTAGACATATTTTCTCTTTAGAGACTGTGGTGGCTTTGTAATGTGTCAACTTGGGCAGGCTGAACTACACTTCCCAGGATTCATGGGAGGTATTTGCTCATTCATTCAATTCAATATATGTTTTAGTTTGCCAAAGGGCTGCCAAAGCAAAGTACCAGAAATGTAGTGGCTTTCATAAAGAGTATGTATCTGGGGTAAATACTTACATTTCCAAGGCCATGAAAAGTCCAACTCAAGGCATCATAAGAGGTGCTTTCTCACCCAAGTCAGCTGCCACGTGTTGAAGCAAGATGGTGGGCCATCTTTGACTGGTCTCTGCCTTCCCCTCCAGGCTGTACCATCTTCTGGAGCTCAGCTAAGGGCAACCAGGCATAGAGCTTGTCTCTTACCGAACCTCTTCTCTCTGGCTCAGCTGCTCTACTTTCTTCCTGATTTCAGCTGCAAGCTATTAGGCAAATGGCTCATCTTTCCCTGGGGCCTCAGCAACTTGAGCCTCCCCTTTCTGCCACATGGCAGCATCAAATATGGCAGAGTTCTCTTTTCCAGTGTGTCCCCATTTTTTATCATACCCAGCAAGAGGGCAAAGACTCAACCTGAGTCATGCCTCACTGAGGTAGTCCAACTGAAAAAATGTCTCACACCTATAGGAGTGGACCAGCCCACAAATATAATTTTTCTCTTTTTGGGATTCATAAAATAATTTCAAACTGCTACAATATATGATTGAATATCTCCTATAGGCCAGGTACTATTCTAGGTACTTGGGATTTATCAGTGAATGAAATAAATATCCCTGCCTTCTTGGAGCTTGTATTCTAGTAGGGGAAGACAGTTAATAAACAATAGAAAGTTGGATATTTTAATTTTACTATAGACCAATGTTTCCCAATATTATTCATCATCACCTCTCTAGGAAATCTTTTTAAGCTTTTTTTCCCTAATCACCCCCCAATCCAAGAAAGTTTAACACCACAGATATGCCATATATCAGTTTATATACTGTATGCATAACTGAGCTTTATACATAAAAAAGAGTATGCATTTTTCACACCTAAGAATCATTTTTTTTTTTGCTCCCGAGGGGGAGTTATATTATCCCCATTGAGACTACATGTGCTAGACTCTCTCCTTCCATTCATTAAAAATTTTTGGCTGCCTGGATAGTTACAGACAAGGGAATATGGGCTCAATGTACAGAACTAAGACTAGATTTTTAAAAAATATTCATAAGTTGTCAAGTTATGTGAAAGAAGGGATAAGATAACATGGGTTTTTCTATGTAAAAATAAGAGTTACAACCAACATTTATATATTTACTTATGGGCAGGAATGATAAGTAGGGCAATATCAAGTAAACTTGATAGTGGGTAATTAGAGTCCCAGAAGGAGAAGAAAAATGGGGAAAAACTTTTTTTTTTTTAAAGAAAAATGACCAAGGTTTCCCCAAAACTTATGAAATATAATAGCCCACAGATCCAAGGAGTTCAGAAGAAGGAAGGAAGGAAGGATAGAAGAAAAGGAAGAAAAGTAGGAAGGAAGGAAAGAAGGAAGGAAGGCATATGCATGTGTGTGTGTGTGCAGGAAGGAAACCACACCTATGTATGATATAGCCAAACTGGTGAAAGCCAAAGATAAAGAGAAACATTAAAAAGAACTGGGGGTAAAAAGCACATTATATACATGGGAATAACAATAAGAATGATGGTTAACTTTTCATAAAGCAAAGCAGGAGAAGATAGGGTATATTAGAAGTGCTCTCTCTACTGCACACTTGAATTTTTGCTCTCTGGAAGAGAAAACCAGGATCTTTGAAGATGGAATTTATCAAAGCTCCCCAAGTAATTCTGACATGTCTTCCCAGTGGAGAATCATTGCTCTAAATGCTCTCAGTATAACAATTTAACATCAAAATTCAACAAAATTCACTCATGTGACTGAGTGATTATGGTCAAGGCTAAATAACCCAGTGCTTGGGAAATATAGCCTTGGACCATTTTGCCACATTTGTTGGAAGCAGGGTGGCAGACTTTCACTCTGGTGGATGAAGGTGGATTTTCCCTTGAAATAGGCATGCTTTTGTTAGTTAATTCATGAAGCTGCTAATCTGGAGGGAGGAAACAAGGTTAGCTGCATTAGTTTCCTATTGCTAACAAATAACAATATACAATGAATACAAAAATAACAATAGTTTCCTATTGCTTTAACAAATTATCAAAACTTTAGTGGCTTAAAGCAACACAAATTTATTCTTGTACAGTTCTGGGAATCAGAAGTCTAAATTGGGTCAGCAAGGTTGCATTCTTCTGGAGCCTTGTACTGGGTTGAATAATGTCCCCCCAAAATCAATGCCCACCTGGAACCTGTGCATACCTTATTTGGAAATAGGGTCTTTGCAGATATAATCAGGCTAAAATGAAGTCATACTAGATTAGGGTGGACTTTAAATCCAATATGATTGATGTCTTATAAGAAGAGGGAAAGGGAAATTTGGACACAGACACACATGGAGAACACCATGTGACAACAAAGGCAGAGATTGGAATGATGTGTTTATAAGCCAAGGAAAACCAAGGATTGCCAGAAAACCCAGAAGGTAGGAAGAGCCAGGAAGAATCTTCCCCTAGATCCTGCAGAGAGAGCTTGGCTCTGCTGACACCTTCCTTTTGGACTTTTAGCCTCCAGAACTGAGAGAATAAATTTCTGTTGCTTTAAGTCACCAAGTTTGTGGTACTTTGTAATGGCAGCTTGTATTAGTCAGCCAAAGGGGTGATGATGCAAAATACCAATAATCGGTTGACTTTTATAAAGAGTATTTATTTGGGGTAGAAGCTTACAATTACTGGGCCATAAAGCATAAGTTACTTCCCTCACCCAACTCTGTGAGGATTCCAGCTTCCTGGGTTCCTCTCTTCCCAGGGCTTGACTCTCTCCAGGTTCAGCTGCTTGTTCTCTCCACAAGGCCAGCTGTAGACTATCAGGTGAATGGCTCTCTTTTTCCCAGGCCCTTCTCTCCTTCCTCATGACCAAGATCCTCTGTATGCTTACTTCCCAGGCTCCATCTCAAGACCCAACATCAAAAAACTCAGGATCAGAACTCCAACTCTGTCCTTTGCCATGTCTTTTATCTTTGATTCCCCACCCACCAAAGGGTGGGGCTCAATGCCCTACTGGCGCGGCCCAATCAAAGCCCTAATCATAACTTAATCATGAACAGACCAGTTTACAAGTATAATCCAGTATCTATTTTTGGAATTCATAACTATATCTAACTGCCAAACTGCTACACAGCTGAATCTATTTCCTTGCCTTTTCCAACTTTTAGAAGCTATCCACATTCCTTGGCTCTTGGGCTCACATCACTCCAACTTCTGCTTTCATCATCACATCTCTTTCTCTGACTGACTCTGGCCCTCCTGCCACCCTCTTATTGATTACATTGGATCCAACCAGATAATCCAGGGTAATCTCCTTATTTTAAGATTATAATTTACTGACATATGCAAAGTCTCTTTTGCCATATAAGGTAGCATATTCACAGGTTCCAGGTATTAGGACCTGGACATCTTTGGGAAGCCATTATTCTATCTACTACATAAACCTCAGGTCTGAAGGAGAGATAGAACTCCCATGGTCTATGGGTTCATTCTTGGAGGCAATGGGAGGTCTGGAGTGGTGCCAGTAGTGGGGTTTGCATTACCTAATCATGTGGTCACTGATAGAAAGAAGCACAACCACCAAGGCTTGTATGCAAACACTGATATGGCATAGGTTTTAGAGTCCGTGGGCATGAACCTGAATTCCAACCACACTGGTGGGTGGTGAGATGAATCAGGACTGAGCTCATAGACTCAAGTAGAGCATATTCTCCTCTTATATCAGAGGAGAATTCTGTTTCTGGACCCAATGTGAGTTGGTACTAGAACCTATCCTAATCCACCATCCTGGTCTCTGCAGGTTAGCCCCAGGGGAAATGGCTTACTTTGTAGGAACTAAAAACAAACAAAACAAAATGAAAAAAGCTTGATCACTAAAAGCTACAACCCTAAGGTCCACATAGGCGTCTCTGGGGGTATACCCCTAACTGGGTGTGGCAGGGCAAGGAGTGCCCCACTCCTTCAGGTCTCCAGGAACAATCCGGGCATTGCCATTGGCTGTGTGGACTATTCTAGTCCAATAGTAGAACTGATTCATGGTGAGGAAACATTCCTGTTTAGTAGTAATAAATGACTCCAAATGATTCTACAAGCAGGCAATATGTGCCTTTTACAGCTAGGCACATTTCCATGCATATGCATACTTCTGAAGAAGTTCCACTTTTTTTTTTGCACATTCCAGGGCTACAAATGCCTTTTCTATACCTTCATCTCAAGCTGAATTGATGCTAGCTTTCCAAATAGTTACAACCGCATGTGCCAGCCATACTTAATGTTTTCAGGTCTGCTCAAAGCCACCCAAAGCTATTCCTTGAGCCACTCCAAAGGTGACATTTCATAGGTATTCTTTAGGCTGGTTCTGGGGGATAAAGGTTATCATGAGAGATTATACTCAAGGCATTCGAAGTCATCAAGTGAAACGAATGCCTTCATAAGACAGGAATGTTTATTAGCTCCTGGTAACCAGATTTCCTCTCATCTTTCATTACTTTAAATCTTAATGGGCCCTTGCACAATTCAACAGCTGATCAATGCTGGCAGCACAGTGGCGTTTATTTCCTGCGTAGCTACCACTTGCTGTCATTGCTGCCTATACTCCTGCTGTGTTAGTTGTTGACCCAATTTAATGCCTAGCTGGAAACCTTCCTCTCAGTTGTGATTAAAGGAGAAAGGGAGAAAAGGAGAGGTGATCTAGTTACTTGCATATGTATTAATATAATGTTTGGGTTAAAGGGGAAAAGGTAGTGAGCGAGGAGGTTGTCTAATGGCTCACAGACGAATTATATTTTTTTAGGCTCAGGTTCTTTAAGTTTTATGAAAACCTTGAGAACCTGAATCGACCCTCTCAAGTCACTCTAGAATGCTCACTTTCAATTATATATGACCCAATATATCTCTAAGCTGACTTCCTAAAGCCATGTTTCAACTGTAGAACCACAAATTTGATTTCTAATTCACCTAATTCACTGGCATTACTCTTTTTGGCATAAATTCCAATTAGGAAAAAAAACTTTAGGCTGGACACCATGTATTACAATCATCAGAAGTAGGAGAGGATGGGGCTCAGCCCAGCATAGATTTAAAGGAGGTACAGACACTGAGTTGTATGGCGGATGACATTTTGTACATTATTCCAATATTTTGATGCTGAAATGATGGCACCATATTTTCCACAGGCCAATGTTTCTCCTTTTCAACACATCCCCTAGTAGAGAGCCATGGAGTGCTAAAAACTAAGCTTTGAGAACAGCCCATTTACCACCTTCATTTTACAGAGGGTCAATGTCTTGCCTATAGTCACTCAGTGGGTTGTTTTTAGAAAAGAAACTAAAATTCACCTCTTCATTACCAAGCAAGTGCTGTTTCCATATAATATGCTGCTAGCCCTTGAATGAGCAACCTCAATTGCTTTATGTGCGGAGGATATGAAGTCACTTTTGGCAAAGGCCAAGTAACTTTCCTCTCTCCTGAGCTCAGAGTGTATATCCCTAGCCCTTATCTGATTTGTCACAATCAGTGGTTGTGGAGGCTAGATGAAAGTTTATTGGTAGGTAGAATAATGCCCCCTCCCCCAAAAGACATCCACATTCTAATCCCCAGAACCTGTGGGTATGTTAGCTTACATGGCAAAGGGGAATTAAGGTTGCAAATGGAATTTGCAAGACTGACTATGGATTAATAACAAGGGCCCTTAAAATTGGAAGAGGGAGGCAAAGTTACAGAGTGATTTGACGTGAGAAGGACTTGACCCACCATTCCTGGCTTTGAAGATGGAAGAAGGGAGCATGAGCCGAGGAATGTGAGAGGCCTCTAGAAGCTGGAAAAGGCAAGAGCATGTGTAGCGCCTCCAGAAAGCCACACAGCCCAGCCAATGCCTTCATTTTTCTCAGTGTCAGGCTTCTAACTTACAGAACTGTGAGATAATAAATTTGTGTTGTTTTAAGCCATTACATTGGCGGTAATTTGTTATAGCAGAAATAGAAAACTAATACCGAGTTGGAATGACTCCACCCAAATCCATCACACTTTAGGTAGTGTAGCAGTTTGATATTGTTTGAATTCCAAAAATAGATTTTGGATTATGTTTGTAAACTGGTCTGCACCTGGGCATGATTAAGTTATGATTAGGGCTTTGATTGGGCCACGTCAGTAGGACGTTGAGTCCCGAACCCCTTGGTAGGTGGGGACTCACAGAGAAAACTACACAGCAGAGAGTTGGAGTTTTAATGCTGGAGCCCTGGGAAGTAAGCACATAGAGGAGTAGAGCAGCTGAGCCCAGAGAGAATCGAGCCCCGGGGAAAGAGACAGAGCCTGTCACCTGATAGTCTACGGCTGGCCTTGTGGAGAGAGCAGGGCAGCTGAGCCTGGAAAGAAACAAGTCCTGGGAAGAGAGGAACCCAGGAAACCTGAACTCTTGGCAGATATTGGCAGCCATCTTGCTCCAACACATGGCAACAGACTTTGGTGAGGGAAGTAACTTATGCTTTATGGCCTGGTGTATTAGTCAGCCAAAGGGGTGCTGATGCAAAATACCAGAAATGGGTTGGTTTTTATAAAGGGTATTTATTTGGGGTAGAAGTCCACAGTTACCAGGCCATAAAGCATAAGTTTTTTCCCTCACCAAAGTCCATTGCCACGTGTTAGAGCAAGACAGCTGCCAACGTTTGCCAGGATTCAGGCTTCTTGGGTTCCTCTCTCCCCGTTTCTCTCTGGGCTTAGCTCCTCTGTTTCCTCCACAAGGTCAACTGTAGACTATGAGGCTCTCTAGGCTTTGCCTCTCTTACAAGGCCAGCTGCAGACTATCAGGCGAATGGCTTTTCTCTATCCTGGGGCCTTCTCTCCTTCCTCACGACCAAGCTCCTCCATCTGCTCACCTCCCCGGGCTCCAGCATCAAAACTCCAACATCAGAACTACTCCAACTCTGTCCTTTGCCATGTCTTTTATCTTTGAGACCCCACCCACTAAGGGGTGGGGCTCAACACCCTACTGATGTGGCCCAGGAAACGCCCTAATCATAACTTAATCATGCCCAGATGAACAGACCAGTTTACAAGCATAATCCAGTATCTATTTTTGGAATTCATAACTATATCAAACTGCCAAACTGCTACACCTGGTAACTGTAAGCTTCTACCCCAAATAAATGTCCTTTAACAGCCATCAGATTTCGGGTATTTTGCATCAGCACCCCTTTGGCTGACTAATACAGGTAGTGATGCCAAATGCTGTGCTCTTAAGTGGAAGACGTAGCACAGCATTCTCTTCTGGTTCCTTTTGACTTTGTAAAGGTGTGAACTTCATCATGTCTACAATTGGTGAAACAGGGGGAGTAGATACAACAGTTTTCATGTCCTTTTCTTCCCCTAACTTCCTAAACATATTGTTGAAGCTGTTTATCTATCTCTGTCAATAGCCTGAATAAAAGGCATACATTTAAAACCACAACTAATTCATCTTTCTAATCCTACTGTGTATTAAAGAATTTAACTTTACCCAAAAAGACGTCTGGCCTTTGCCCTCAAAGCCCTTTGAACACCATGACTGATAAGAGTGTCTCTCTTTACATGGGGGCCTTTGACCACCAGACAGTCTAACAATGTAATTTATGATGGACATTTTGGGCCACACAGTATCCATTCTACCCCCAAGAGGGCTAGAGACTAAAGGTCAGCTATGAGAGCAGTCAACCATGGAGCTCCAATAAAAACTCTGGACACCAAGACTCATGTGGCCTGCCCTGGTTGGCAATACTCCATGTATTGTTACACATAGAGTACATGTTGTCCTGTGAGAGGACAACGGGAAGCTCCACATTTGGAACTTTCTGGGACTCTGCCCTATGTGCCTTTTTCCTTGACTGATTTTAATCTGTATGCTTCAGCTGTAATAAATCTTAACCATAACAGCTTTCAATGAGTTCTGTGACTCCTTCTAGTGAACTATCAAACTTAAAGGTGATCTTGGGGACCCCTGAACTTGCAAAATGAGGGTCAGAAATGAGGGTAGTCTTGTATACTATACAACTTTTAACATTGTATTCATCAACTAGTGTAATTGTTGTCATATAAT
>JAQZBX010046297.1:9608-20910 GCA_029593785.1 Cabassous unicinctus | reverse complement strand
AAAAAAAAAAGAGGAGTTAGTTCAGAAATTTTAAGTAGCTTGTCCAGATTCACGTTAAGTGGAGCCAGGAACTGACTTCTAGTTTAGCTGTCTCAGAGTGTGCTTTGTGATATGTGACATTGCCTCCCAAGTAGCTAGTAGTTCTGTGGTCTTTGTCTAAATGAAAGAGGTGAAAATATAGACTTACACCTTGTAAGAGTCAGTAACCTTTTCTCTCTTCGGTGTCTACAGAGTGTACCTTTAATCTAGGCCAATGGTCTCACAGCTTCGGCTGTTTTTCACAGATCAGAGTGCAAGGATTAAAAAAAAAAAAAAAAAATGAACCACTCACTACTCTAAAAACTTTAAGGATGTGATTTATGTGGTTTTCATTTCTTTAATATGATAGCAGCCCTTCTTATAGCATATATATTGAGAGAGACACATATATTCAATTCCAATAGTATAAATGATTATTCTATAGATTTTAAAAGTTCTAAGATGAACTGATGTTTGGCTAGTTTGAGTTAGCACATATCTTTGAAAAAAGACTTAAAAACTGCTCTGAAGATTCATTTTTAACCGAATGAATGGTTATGAATAGTCTGATTAAACATTCCAGAGGTTATGGTTTCAGCAATGGGGTAAAATGTCACTGGTGGGAACATATGCCATCACTGGCATCTTTGTTGGCTTCCCAGAACTGCTAGCCAGTCCTGAGAAGAGGAAAGGAGTCCAATCCTTCTTTCAATTTTAATTCAGGTCTTCTACTTTTAGCCACAATTGGAAGAGGACAATGGATAATGTAAAATCAGGATTTCTTTTTTAAGAAAGGAAGTTTTTATTACCTAGTAATGTGAACTTTGTGAAAAGTTCAGTTTGAAGTCATTTTTGTTTAGGTGAATGGTTGGGTCATGTCTCATTTCCCCCAAACTAGTTCATCCATCTCAGCCCCTGAAGCTGAAGGAATTAAATCCTGAAACATGTTTTATTGCTGTTTCTTTAGGATAGGAAGGAGTCTTGGAATTTACATCCCCCTGAAGCTGCAGAAGTTAAAGGCTCACTGTGTACTCCAAAATCAAAATCATCTGTTCGGGGAGGATTGAGACTTCCTGTGGAAAGTACAAACTTTAAAGGTTTCCATTTTCACTGTTCATCTGAAATAATGTAGGATTTATGATTTCATACTACATGCAAGTAGGAAAGTCTCCTATTAGATGGTAGGTTATTCCCACAGCTTTTCTGAGTGTTGGTCTAAGAGTGAAGGGGCAGGTAGAAGAGGTTCAGATGTGTGGAAACAGATGTGCTTGCCTCTCCTCTGGAACCAGAGATTTGGAAACATGGGTGTAGAGTTTGTTTTTGCACTCTAGCTCCCTTAAATTATCTTAAATGGTTTTTAAATGTGACTGAACAGCTGTTATCTCTTTAAGAGTCTTTGCCCATTGCAATTTATGGATGCTACTTTCCTGTTATGTTGGACTATGCCTCATTGTGATACAAACAAGTTAACATTTTACTTCCAGGGTCATATAACACCCATTTCTATTCTGTTATTGTAGGAACTCTTCTCTCTAAATTTTTTTTCACTTTGTTCGGGGAAGAAGGGGTAAGATAGCACTTGTCGACAAGCATACAACTTAGCAGCAGGTAAGTTGGTCGCCCCTCATTTCAACAAGCAAATAATGCATCTACAAAGAAAAATGAAGTAGCTGATAAAAGCTGTATTTCTGTTCATCTCAGACAAAAACTTACATTGCCTATTGACCTCAGCGTGGTTGCTTACTTAGTTTCAACTGCTTGTATCTCTTTGCATAAATTTTTAAAAGCAGCTTCAGTTTTCAGAGACACCAGAGAAAGAAAATAAAAACTTGAGATCAAACCTTTTTCCTCTCAATCACTTTATCCATTTTCCAAGAAAGAATAAATATCTAAGAAAAGTTGAATTATCCAATAAATACGGATAAAAAATACATAGGTATGGAATGTTACATTATTACCATCAAGAACTCTTACAGTAGTACTAAGTATCCTCTCATGGAATATACTGCCATTTATATTTATCCTATTTTTATATAATTAAGGTTAGAAAATCCTATAAAAATTACATTTAAAAAAAAAACCTTGGACTAAAAGAACTAAACAATGCCAAATCCATCACTCTAATATAACAACCAATTTGTGTTTGTTCTTTTCCTAGAATACCACAGTTTATGTCTGTAATTTTTGAATTTTTGATGCATGTATAATATCATAGATGAACTTTTCACTACACTTATAGTATAAGAATTTTACGTGTTTCTTTAGTGTTTGTAATGGTCATTTTAAATAGTTCCATTGAGTTGATGTGACATAATTTACTTGAGTATTGTGGAACATTTACCAGCTGTGTGACCTTGGGCATGTTGCATTAACTTTATGTGCCCCTGTTACCTCATCTGTAAAATGGTAGTTATAATACTTACGTCATGGGTTATTGTGGAAGATTAAATGAGCTAATGTGTATAAAGTATTTAAACAGGACCTGGCATGAAAAAAGAACTTAATATATGTTAGGTTTTTAAAAATTGTTTTTATTGAAAATTGAAAATTTCTACAGTGAACATCTTCATTCAACACTTTCCTCTTTAAAAAACAAAACAAAACAACTGTACCTTTAAAATAGGTTCCCAGGAGTGAGATTCCTCTGCCAAAGTATATTAGCATTCATTTATCCTATTTAAATGAAAATTTTCATCCATAGAACTGAAAGCCCTTTATGCAGATTGGATCGTCCATTATCATAATAATTGTCAAAAAGCATCTGTGAAGAATCTCTTTCTCCACAGTGTTCTGTTGAGCACTATACCGGGCAAATCAAACAGACTTGGTCCTTGACTGTTACCTTCTAAAACAACAAAGTAGGAGAAACATGGAAGGGTCCTGCCTTTTCAAATGTGACTAAAATAAGCTAAGGAAATGCAACCGAAGGTCGTATATGATGTGTTGATGAAGCACTGATAGCCCAGTTATTTAAAATTGTGTGCAGAACATCATGCAACCAACTCTGAAGGTTTAGCATCAGGGTAAACTCTGATGGTTAATAAACATCAGGGAGAAGTAATCAGCTGTGGCCTGTACTGTTAGCAGGGAAGGATTGGGATTTGCCCCTGCTGGCCTCGTCCTCAGCCAAGCAGAAGTGGAAAGAAGTGCATCTTGGCAAGGAACATCCATTTGTGCAGGCAGATGCTTGGAGATAGAGAAACAAGGAAAGGAATAAGGAGGTCTTACGGAAAAATGAAGTCATTCTAAATTGTGATCTATTCAAGGGTCAGTGAACCAGTTTCCTGTCAAACTAGCAGTCTTGCTCACACACCTCTTTTTCCTGAGTGAGCCTCTCCCCTGCATATGTCCTCCCAACTGAAATCCTTCTCATCTCTAAAAGTCTGTCTCTTCCACGATGTCTTCCTTGATTTTTCCAGGCCATCAATTTGACAATTATTCATTTGTACAGGCGTGAAGGTACAAGAGGAGGTAAGCTCTCTGAGATGTAATTCATAGGACAATAAAGGAATAGAGGGCTGAGGAGAGTATCTCAGGAAATGCTGACATATTGAGGGTGGGGCAGACAGAGGAAGAGAGGTCAGAGAAAAACTCAGAAACAAAATAGGCAAAGAGAAGACAACCAGGAAGGGACCATGCAACCTGTTTGGCAATGTAATGAAGGCCACCATTTCAAGAAAGGTATTTCTAAATGGAACTGGGATTAACATCAACCTCTTGTCTAGATCCCATATCCATTGTCCTCTTCTCAGTTGAGGATTTCTTCAGACTCTATGGAATTCCATGTTCCTTCACAAAGTCAAAGACCACATTAAAACTTCGGCAAAACTATCACGACACCTTTATACACTACAAACAGGTTTCTTAATTTTTTTCCCCGCTTTTAAGTATCCAAGCCAAAAAAGCAAGGGTTGTATTCTTTACGAGTTGAGAAAATTAAAAACAGTTTCCAAGGTATTATAAAGCATCAGTGACAAGGATACTTTCTGTGCCCTGAAGAAATTCCATTGTGGGCATTCAGTAAGAAAATGGGCTTTTGTGCCTTTCATAGATTACGGTCCCTTTATACAATGGACTTGTCTAAGTTTCTTCCTGTTTCCCAATCAGTTAAATTTAGAACTATTGTTTCCATCTCTTATGTGATATGATGTCTAGGAAAGTGAATGCCTCTATGTGATACCAGGGTCCAGTAAGTCTGTGAAACTCAGCTGTAGCCAGGGATATCACCTAAGCTCAGGGCCTCTCTCTAGTGTTTCCCATAGGCACATAAACAGTATTTTCCCTCATAGTTACTAGTTTGCTATTCTGTGGCTTAAACTCTAAATTTTCTGCCACTATAATTCAAAAGAACTCTATTTTTTATTCAAAACCACTTTCTTTTAGAGACATCCTTTATATTGTTACTTTCTACACTTTTTGAATCAAACAATCTGTAGTTATTATGGTAAAAATAGGAAAATACATTTAAACAAAATAGAGGAGGCAGCAAATATCCATTCTCCTATGACTAGCAATACCTAATGGTAAACATTTCCGTGTATGTCCTTCTAGATTTTATATAATATTTATAAATTAATTGTACATTTATGTTTTCATATAAACATATATAGTGACATTTTCTTTGTCTTTTCTGCAAAAATTGAAGCATACTGTTATATGGCTTTGAAACTTGTTTTTATCTTTCCATGTCCATACGAACACCTCTGCTACATTATTTTTTTTATGGCTATCTGTTTTCAATTGCATAGATGAACCATAATTTGTGTACCTCATCTTTTTTATTGATGGTCTAGATTATAATAGATTGTTTAATTAATGCTGTTTTGAATTAACATAACTAGCCCAGGCTCTTGAGCTCATCTCTGCTCCTTACTGTACAACCTTAGGCAATTTACTTAACATTGACCTCAGTTTCCTCATCTGTAGAATGGGGCTAATAATTATACCTTTTTCATTGTGTTATTCCGAGGATTATGTGAGCTAGCATATGGAAAGTACTTACAAGGGTGCTTTGCACAGAGCTTAAGTTCCTAACACAGACGTCATTCTTCTTCAGCCCAGTGTGAAATTTTGAATAAGAACTAGTATATTTGCCCTAAGTTTAAGTTCTGGACATCCAAAAAAGAAAAATGATATCTAAAAGACTCTCTCTAACTGTAAGGGTATTTAGAAAGGAAACAGCTCCTTGGTGGAAGGTAGAACGTGTTCTTTTACAGACCCCCTGAAATTCTTGGACTATTTGGCTAGTTTTATGCCTGTGGGAGCTGGAGCTTCACCATAGGCCCAGGCTTTCTAAAGGCAATGGTCGGGACACCTTGGAATGCCTGAGGGACTAGATCTTTTCTTCTCTGCCTGAATTAATATGGCACAGGGATATGAACTTCATCTGCTTTGTGTGGTTTAGCCAGGCCATGCTGAGCCCCTTGTGAATAGAAAAGCTCTGCCAGATGTGGCAATCATTTGTATAATAACTAGAACAATGCCACTTGCATAAATGCAAACCAATGATTCTAGGAGTAAAGAATCAGCATCATCTCTAATCTCAGTTGGCTTCTATATTGTAGTCTCATAAAGATATATATATATATATATATTTAGATTTATTTATTTATTTATTTCTCCCCACTCCCTTATTATTTGCATTTGCTGTATCTATTCACTCTGTGCTCATCTTCCTTTTAAGAGGCACCAGGAACCGAACCCAGGACCTCCCATGTAGGAGGGAGCTGCCTAATCTCTTGAGCCATCTCTGCTCCCTGCTTTGTTGTGTCTCTCATTATGTTTTCCTCCTTGCGTCTCTTGTTGTGTCATCTTGTTGCATCAGAGCACCATGCCAGCCCATCGCACCAGCCCGTCTTTTTTAGGATGCACCAAGAACTGAACCCAGGACCTCTCATGTTGTAGGTGGGAACTCAATCACTTGAACCACATCCACCTCCCTCATAAAGACATTTTGCTTGTGGATATGAACTTGACTCTTTCATATATTTTCTGAAAAATAAACAAATCTTTAAGGGATTCCTTGGTTGAAAGCTGTCATTATTACATTTTGGCTCTCTTTGCTCCAGCCTCAACCAAGTATAGCCAAAAGTACTGAGAACTCTGATAGGTTTATAATCCTGTTAGTGAATGGAAAGACAAATGAGTAGAGGAGGATTTAAATGCCTTTTTCCACCTTATAGGTTTCTGGCTATAGGAAAATTTATGCAGTTTTGCTTGGGGGAAAAATTCAGAAACTTCTGTTGTATATATTGAATAGATCATCTTTAAAAAATACTCTGGCAGCTTTTGATATTCTAATGAATAACATATAATTGTTCTGACACATGAAACATTCAACATTGTAAAAGGCCACATTGCCCAGGACAGTTTTTATATAACAGTTTGGTAGCACTGTGGATGTCCTTGAATAAGATGCAAGCACTAGACAAGATGAGAGCAGAATAGCCTTACCTGGAGGGCTAAAAGCATTGCAGCACACAAAGGACAGATGGAAAAATTCACACAAATATTCTAGATGCACGGCTTCATGGTACAAGTTTAGAAGTCCCATAATGCATCACAGATAGGCTAATTGCAGCAGAATCTATTTGCCAATGGGGAAAACATAACTGTCCCAGAGCCTAAAATCTGGAAGAGAAATATCCCCCTTAAATGGCCACTGAAAAAGACTATTTTTCCACCAATCATGATTCTTCTAATCCTTCTATTTGAACCTATAATTTTCAATGTTTTCATTAAATATATCTCTCAGAGACTTATGTCTTTGGATCGTTCTTTTGCCGGTTGAACCCTGAATCCCAGCAGAGTTGCAGCCAAATCTTACCCTCCAGTTCTTCGGGCTGGCCCTGGACAACTGACAAAATGATAATGATAGACCAGTCCCAACCCAAGAACAAGGACTATCTACAAGTGCAAGCAAAACAATTCCTTCCGTCTGCCCCATAATATCTAAATCCCCTCTCAGCCTGAAGCAGTCAGAGCAGACATCAACCCAAATCCCTCAAGACTGAGGAATCAACAAACAAAGCCGGGAGTGTAATCACGGACCAAAGTAGATATATTGTTTTCGTAGGTATTACTTTGTGTTACTGGAGTAACTTGTAACGTTGATATGAAGATAGCGGTTGTCAGGGATTCAGAGGGGGAGGCAAAGGGATGAATAGTTGGAACACAGAATATATTTAGGGCAAACTCTTCTGTATGATACTGAAATGATGGATATATGGCATTATACATTGGTCAAAGCCTGTAAAACTGTGCAGCACAAAGTGTAAACCATAATGTAAACTACAGACTTTGGTTAGTAATAATGCTTCAACACTGGTTCATCAAATTGTAAAAAATGTACCACACTAGTGTAAGATGTTGATAATAAGAGAAACTGTGTGGGGGTGGGGGTGAGGGGTGGTATATGGGAACTCATAACTTCGGTATAGTTTTTCTGTAAATCTAAAACGTCTCTAAAAATAAAGCTTATTATTAAAACAAACAAACAAAAAAGACTATTTTGGTCTCAGTGGCTATTGTAACTACCAAGTGAAACTGTGTTGCTCTGACCCTATTCCTTTTAGAGCTAGGATCTGTGCCAACGCAGAGCTCTCAGCAGTTAATTTACTTATTTAAAAGCAACTCTTGTAAGAAGTATTGCAAATATAAAGGTGAAATAGGTACCCCAGCCTTGTGAGGGAGACAAACATGTAACACGTGGATTGAAACACAGTGTAATAAATCAACAACAGAACTATGTACAAGGTGATATGGAGATTACAAAAAAGAAAGTGATAAATTTTGTCCAGAGTATACAAGAAGGCTTAATTAATAGATGCGGTGACAGTTTGGCAAGGTTCTGCAAGAAAGTGGAGATTTCTGAGTGTAGACATTTGCAATTCTTTGCAAAGGCCTGAATGACACTGTTGTGTTCCCGGAAACTGTGAGAACTTTGAGAAGGATGAGGCTGGAGAGGTGAGCAGGGTCATATGACAGAATGGAGTCTTTTAGCCGCTCAGAAGGATTAGATGTGCTCTGAAGTCAATGACGTTTTCAGTTAAGGGAGGACCCAGGGAAGTTTCTTTAATTTGGCCGATAGATGGCAGAAATTTTGAATTCTTAAGCATCAAGTACTGTTGAGGCTGGAAAAACCAAGCCCTACCTTCAGCACGAAATGAATAAAGGCTATTTTGTTTCCTACCTCCCTTTTCTCATCCTTCCTTTGGGCACCTGAGTCCCTTGCACTGACTTTTGGAGTCAGACTTTCAAATGCCTATGCTTTGCCAGGCTCATATTCCAGGCCTGCTGTGGCTGACCAAAAATTATTGGCAAGCTTTATCCACAGAACTCTGTATTCTGCTAGCTGATTGGGCATGCATTAAATGTTTGAAGAAGATTTAAAATGATAATACTCTCAGCGAAGATATTTTGTATTTGCTATTATTAGGCCATCAGACAACCAAACCAGACAGTTGGATGAAAGCAGATATTTTAGGCCTTGTAGCATACTACAGTTAGAGGTATTTCTGGAATGGGATGATTGCAAGATTCCTCAAACCACAAATAGTTGGGAGCATCTTATTCCAATTGCCAATAATTCAATTGTGTTTACTCCCAAGCTCATTGATGCCATTGTGTATAAGGTATTTATTTATATCAATTGAATGCAATATAAACCAATAAAATATAATTACAAATTAGGATTGTGCATATTAGAAGTTTAAATTGAATATATTAGAAAGACTCCACAAAAATGAGTCAGTAAGAAAAATAAGTAAAGGAAATAGAAAAGCCTTCCAAGTTATATGTATGTAAGACAATTATAAAGATTGGGTTATAAATTGTAAAACTGTCCTGTAATAGACATAGTTTGGAGATAACTGCATTTATTCCAATATCTATGATCCCAATCTCTTTCCAGTATTTGAAAGATGATTTTAAACATTAAACAGAACTTTGTGGCCTCCATGTTTCATTTGAAATGTGATCTGACACTTAATAAAATTTTTCCCAATCCAAACTGATTTTTTTATACAATTCATTCAAAAATTTAGTGAGTACAAAGTCATCTGTCAATCTGTGGAAATTATTAGGTCTTGAGCCACTAGAGATTCTGATTAAGAAGGTCTGGGGTGAGACCTAGTGATCTGAATTTTTAAAAAGCAAACCCAGTGAGTGATTCTGGTGCAGAAGGGAGAGAAACACAGGATGTGACACTACGTGTTTGATGACAAATTCCAACTACTTTGAGCTTTCTCATTCCTAGCAATATGCTTGCAGAAACCACACACACATATATAAAGGCCAATAAGTTCTTGCTGGGCAAGCATTCTACTCCTAAGTCAGCTTGTTTTTGGATACTATATATTGGCCTTTGAAGCTTTTATTCTATCTTATTTTTCCACAATCAAAGAACAAGGAAGTCTTAGAGTTAAGATTCAAAAAGGTTTTATGATGATAATGAGCAAAAACATTTCAATTATTTTAAGTTATTTAGCATTCATTTAGTGAAAAGATCAACAGGTTTTATTGATGGAAAATCGCCAAATATTACACATGTTTTTGGAATATTTGGCATTACCTTATAAATCACAGATGTTGAAGACAAGAAGGATTTAACAGGTTCACCAGGTCAGTGGCTTCTGTCCATTAAGGCTGGTCTGGCAGGATCAGAAATTAGATCCTAATTCTGGGAAATTGTGAAGTCTTAAGGCCTTGAGCTGTTACTAGTCCAATTCTCTTCTTCCAGGAGTATTTACTTTCCAATCACTGCAGATGGTTATCTGTCTAGCATTTTAGTCTTAGTATTTGTTGTCTCCTGACATTTCCATTTTAGTATTTGTGTTAACCACATCAAGAATTTATCTTCTTGGTAATTCCTATGACCTCACTTGAAAACACCTTCCAAGGGTTTACAAAGTGTCCTAAATGCTAATCCAAAACTCTCTTGCTATAATCTCTTCCCATTTCCTCATTCCTGGTTCACAATTAGAATTAGAAAAATAATTTTTCAACATTCCCATAGTATCTCCTTATACACTCAGACAGTGTTATAAATATTTGCTACATAAATATTATATAAATAAATAATGTTAATAAATAACATTATCATAAGTTTGCATCTTATTCTCCACACCATTAAAATTGAGTGGCGGTCCAGGTAATTTGATATAGGAAACAATTTTTTAAAAACTTTTTATTCCTCTTTGAAATGTATTAGGCTTTTTCCCCATCCTTTGGTAGTAAATTTACATTTCAAATTATTTTTGAGGCTATTATACAGGTTTCTCTGTGTGTTCATCAACTGATAGTGGAGAAAGCCAGAAACTAGTTGTGTAGATTGACAGGAGAAACTAATATTGGATAACATGGTATACAAAAATAAAAGAAATAACAACCTGGTTCAATTTTGAATTAAGTACAGCATGAAAATGAATTCCCAGATGGCTTCAAGAGAAGGCAGAATATATGGTGTCCCAAATTCAAAGAACTGTTTCTTATCAACCCATCACCTGTCTTACCACTTAGTTTTCCTCTTCTTTCTTTTATATTGGTCTTAGGTTAGTGTGGCTAATTGTATTAAACCCATAAACAGCCCTTC
Organism: Cabassous unicinctus; assembly: GCA_029593785.1. Taxonomy (NCBI): domain Eukaryota; kingdom Metazoa; phylum Chordata; class Mammalia; order Cingulata; family Chlamyphoridae; genus Cabassous; species Cabassous unicinctus. Next base: position 10,301 of record JAQZBX010046297.1, on the reverse strand, counting down.
TCATCTTGGTTGAGAAGCAGTGAAGCCTACTTTGGAATAGGAACTGGACTGGATACTCACAATTACATGTTAATATCAATTGTATAATTGCTTGATACAAAAGCCACTTGTCCTGAAAATTAAAACAGGGCAGGTACAGGTAGGGACGCGCTGAGTGGCAATTTCCAATTGTGTTTACCCTTTCATTACCTCCTCATCTTAACCGGTATGTATGTGTGTATATGAACATGCACAGGCTTAATCAAATGTACCATCTTTCTTAGAGCTCTTGAAATTTTAGGGAGTTTGAGATAGGCTTTTTCCATTGCCATCTGTGGCAGTTTGATATTATGATAAATTTGAAAAGGAAATACTGATTATGTTTGTAAACTGATCTTTTCCTCTGGGCTTCTGATACCCTTTGATTGTATTAAATTCAGAGTTTCCACTTTTACTTGATTAAATTAAGATTAGGGTTTTGATTAAGCCATATCAGTAGGACGTTGAGTCCCTGCCCCCTTGGTGGGCAGACACTCACACAGAAAAAGACACGGCAGAAGAGAGAACTGAGTTTTGATGCTGGAGCCCCCAGGGAGAGAGCCCAGCTGTTCACCTGATAGTTTACAGCTGGCCTGATGAAGAGAGCAGAGCAGCTGAGCCCAGAAATAGACGAGCCCCAGGAAGAGAGACGAGCCTTATCACAGCCTACAGCTG
>JAQZBX010046296.1:0-20806 GCA_029593785.1 Cabassous unicinctus | reverse complement strand
GTTGGTATTTGAAACTATTACAGAATGAGAAGAAGAGAGAAGAGGAGAGGAGAGAAGAAGAAAGAGGAGAAAAGAGGGAGGGCAGGGAGGGCAGAGCAAGAGAAGGGGAGTGGAGGAAATGGGGAGAAAAGGGAAGGGAAGGGAAAGGAAGCAGAACATCCATATCTAAGGGGTTTGTTAAAAATAAAAATTAATGGGGGTTTACAAAGTAACCTACGAATGAATGGCCAGGGAGGTAGGAGGAAAACTAGGATAAAATTGTGTTAGTAAAGGCAAGGGGGGAGAGGGTTACAAGAAGGAAAAAATATTCAATAGTTGTTGCACACATTACTACTTGTTTCCTTAATATTCAGTCTCCCTTTTCTTCCTACTAACAGAACCCTGATTTTTTTTTTCAGAGTGGCAATATACCTAGTTAAAAAAAAAAAACGAACTTGGTTTTCCAGGCTCCTTTGCAGCTACGAGTGGTCATATGACATCCTTCTGGCCAATTAGATATGATATATGCAAAAATCTACTTGGTGGGGCTTCCAGGAAAACTATTATTTTCTTGAAACAAACAGTTAAATAGCTGACACTTCACTTTTGCTCTTTAGCTTTTCTTCCTTCCTAAATGATGGAAGTCATCTACGACTTACTCTAATCTCATGCAATAATCTAATGAGCATGAGTACAAAAGATGAATATGCTAGATGATGTAGTGGGAAATTAGGTGTCTGATTCCAGAGCCACACAGTTGAGGGAGAAACTTAGTAGTCAGTCTTGATTCCTCCCACCATCTCACTTACTTGTGTTCCAACACATTTGATTCTATCCTTAAATAACCTTCAGAACTGCTTTCTTCTAACCACCCTATTATCCTGTCAGTGTGCATCGTGTCTTGTCTGACTTACTGCACTGCCTTCCTAACAGATCTCCCCTCTTCCATACCCCCTTCAACCCACCCTCTAACCTGCTATCAGTATCTAATCTGCTATCGGTATCTGTCAAAAGTGGAATATGTTTGTGTTGGTCCCTGCTTAAAATATTTCCACATTTCTTCATTGCCTAGTGGATAAAGTCAAAGGTCCTTACCCAGGCCAAAAGGCCCTTTATGATTTAGCTCATGCCTTTCATTTCTCCAGCCAAAGATGCCACATGTTGGTCTTTCCAGAAATTTCCCTTAGTCACACCTCCATACTTTTTCATTTGCTGTCCCATCTGAACTGCATTTGGAATACGTTTCAGCCAATGGATTTGCATGCGGTGACCAAAGGAGGGCTCTTTAGCTTAAAGAAAACAAAGCTCAAGAGCACATGACACTGGGACATTGGAATTGTTCTGCATGATATTACAATGATCGATACAGGCCATTATACATTTTGTCAAAACCTATAAAACTGTGCAGTGCAAAGTGTAACCTATAAAGTAAACTATAGTCAATGATTAGTGGCAATGCTTCAATTTGTGTTCACCAATTGTAACAAATGTACCACACTAATAAAAGATGTTGTTAATGGGTGAAAGTGTAAGGGTGGGTGGGTTATATGAGAATCCCCTATATTTTCGATGTGATATTTATGTAATCTAAAGCTTCTTTAAAAATAAAAGGAAAAGAAAGCACATGACAGCTATCTACCAATATCTGAAGGGTTGTAATGCTGAAGAAAAAAAAAAAAAATGCTAGGATAAGGGGATGGTTGGTTATAGGGGGACAGGGACTGGCTCAGTAAGGAATGACACTTTAACAGTCAGAGCATCCAAAATTGGTATGTGCTAGCCCAGGAAGAAGTGAGTTCAGCATCCCTGGAGGTATTCAAGCATGGTTTAGCATCTACTTAGAGAAGATGTTCTAGAGGGGATTCAAACATAAAACATGTGATTGAACTAACTTATGCAATGAAGTCATAATAGATCTGAGTTCAAATCCAGAGCTGACACTTAGTACTTGTATGACTTTGGGCCAAGTGATTTAACCTCTCTAAACCTCATTCCCATCTGGAAAATGGGGGTTGTGAAAACTAAGTGAAATAATGAATGCAATTAAGCACTGCACCTGCCTTACAAATGCCATTAATTGCTCAAAAAAATGATATCTCGGATGAGAACACTATGAATACATTTATTTCAATCCTTTTTTTTAAAACAGGACCATGAACCAAGTATTGTGCTAGGAACTTTACATTTATTTAATTCTCACAGTGTTCCCCCATATATATAGCATTAATCGTATCATTTTACATTTGAGCAAACCGAGTCTCAGAGAGGTTAAATCACTCGTCCAAGAACACACCTCTAGTTTAAGTGGGGAAGGCCGGTTTGCTGGATGGCAAAGCTCTTTCCACCAAGGTAGTGCCTTGACAAGAAAGAATGGACCCTCGCCGACCTCTTCCCGCATTACCCGGTTCCGGCCTAGATGCATAGCCCTGTTAAAGACCCACAGCCTCAGGTAGTCGGGCCCCTGGGGCCAGAGGAATACACCCCCCGCTGCGGAAACATCAACCAAGAGAGAAGATGGTCGAGGCCAGCTGCAGCGCGGGAGGAGAGAATCGCCCAAAGCCGGAGCTGTCTCTCAGGTGGTCGGCCTGACCCGCCAGCCAAGACCCCTTCGACTCCTCGAGAGTTGGGTGCGGGGTGCGAGAGTGGAGGTGCCAGGGGGAGGAGCCCTCTCCCTCGCCCGGCCCTCCTGGCTGGCGCCACTGTCGTGGCAAAGTGGGATCGGGAATCCGAGGGCGTTCCTGGGTCCCGAGATGGAAGGCTAGTGGGTGGGGATCCCAAAAACTCACCCAAGACAGGGACGAAACCCGGCGCCCACCCCTCACCACTAATTGGGTCTCCGCGCTGGTCTGAGCGCCCGGGTGGCGCTGCTCTACAGAGGCGCTTTTGCGCTCGCCTGCAGCCCTACGCCCGACCAAGAGCGGCCCGCGGCCCCTCGAAGGGTGCAGCCCTTGATATCCAGAGAGCCGCAGGGTTCAGGAAAGCGCCCCTGGAAGGCGCTGTCTGTCCAGTGTGGGTCTCCCAGATTTGTAATTGGAGAAGAAGTCTCCGTTCCCCGGGGGACACCTCCAGTTGGCACCTCTGCCCCTCGGACCCTGGACCCGGAGGTCAGGCTCGAACCTGACCCGTGGGCAAACCGACCTGGGTCCCGGTGCCGGCCAGCGGCAGCTTCTCACCCCAGACTCTCCTCGGGTGCGGGAGCGGGTCCAGCCGCCCTGCTCGGCCCTCCCGGGCATCGGCGGAACCCCGGCTGCTCCAAACACCCCAAGATGAGACCCTGGGCAGGCCCCTCCGCCGGGTGGCCTCTCCCCGGGATCTGACCCCCTCCCGTCCCCGTGCGTCTTTGTTTCTGAGCTTGCTCTGAATGTGATGTAACAAGGCCAGGCCCGCGCGCCGCTTTCCCTCTTTCCCAGACTAAGTCCATCCTGCCTCCGGCGCCGGGCGCTCGCTCGGTGCGCAGAACTCGGCGCTGCGCTGCGCCGCGGCTCCGGCTTCCAGAACCCTGGGGACCGACTGGCACTGCTGGGAAAGCCACGCTCCCACGTCCCACCTTCTGGATGCAGAGTCAGTGGGGAAAGCCCGGCTTTCCGCCCAGAAACAAGGAAGCCAGCCGTGAGGGCAGCTGCTGTGGAGGTTTCTAAGGAGATTCAGCCGGACTTCTTTTCCTCTCCCCGGGAAGCGGCAGGAAGCCTCAGGTACCTTGGTGACCCCAGTTGGTGGATGAAAGAGAGACAGAGGTTGAAGTAGTAACGGATAGAGTGCGAGGCAGGGAAAGAGTTTGCAAGAGAAGGAGAAGGAGAGAAGAGCTAGAGAGACAGAGAAAAAGAGCCAGAGAGAAGAGAAAGAGAGAAAGAGAGAGCTAAAGAAAACGAGAATCAGGGAGACAGGGACAAAGATCAAAACTGACAGATCAGTAGAGTTAGAATCAGAGAGCAAAAGACAGAGAGAGAGAGAGAGGGAGAGACAGCCTTGACAGGAGGAAACTTGGATATATATATATTTTTAACCCACTGTGGTTTTGCCTGACAGAAGAGAGGAACGCAGCTCCCTGGCCAGCAAGCAGCCCCCAACCTGGATGGAGTGAAAGATGCGGCCTGATGACATTAACCCGAGGACTGGGCTGGTGGTGGCCCTGGTCAGTGTTTTCCTGGTCTTTGGCTTCATGTTCACCGTCTCTGGGATGAAAGGGGAGACACTGGGAAATATCCCCCTTCTGGCCATCGGGCCAGCCATCTGCCTACCAGGCATTGCAGCCATTGCTCTGGCCAGGAAAACTGAGGGATGCACCAAGTGGCCTGAGAATGAGCTACTCTGGGTGCGCAAACTGCCCTGCTTCCGGAAGCCCAAGGACAAGGAGGTGGTGGAACTGCTGAGGACCCCTTCAGACCTGGAGTCCGGCAAGGGGAGCTCAGATGAGCTGGCTAAGAGGGCGAGCCTCAGGGGGAAGCCTGCCTCACTGGGCCAGGGTGAGGTGCCTACTGCCAGTTCCATCACCACTCCCACACCCACGGAGCCAGGAGAATGCCAGAGCTTGATCCCAAGCGGGCATCAGGAGACGTCCAGATACCTGGACGGCTACTGTCCCTCGGGCAGTTCCCTCGCTTACAGTGCCTTGGACGCCAAGTGCTCAGCCTGGGACAGATCCGAGTGCCCTGAGCCTGAGGACAGAATCTTCTTTGTGCCCCAGGACAGTATCATCGTTTGCTCCTACAAGCAGAACAGCCCCTATGACAAATACTGTTGTTACATCAATCAGAGCCAAGGCAGGTGGGACCACGAGACGATAGTCTAAGCTTTGCATGGAAGGGTTTCTGTGTTGGTAGTAACATGGCTGCACCCAGCTCCCAATGGAAACTGCCCTGCTCCAACAGCCTTCACACTGTTAGAAACTGACCTGGTATGTGATGGGTGTGCAAACCTCTGGTGCTTGAGAGCCGTGTAAATAGGCATGTTGGGGACACATTTTAGGGAAGGGTGATGAGGGTCAAGATCCTAAGAGGAGGTGGGTAGGAAAGGGAGCAGGAATTCCGATTGCTTTTTAACATTTTAAACAATGCTGAATGTTTTGTAAAACACCCCCCCAAGAGTGCTTTCCAGCACCTGCTGAGAGCAAGGTTAATCTGGAGTGGACTGCAGATACCAGGCATCAAATGAAACGTGGGCTACCCATAGGGAAACTGGAATGATTTTGTGTCTGAAGAAATTGAAAGAAAAATTAATTTACTGCTCCACTATATGAAATTATTTTTGTCTGGTGAGAAGCTTTTCACACTTGGTATTTGCTGAGAGAGAAAAAAAAGTCAAGATAGAATAACTACGTTCCTTTTTAGGTAGGATGGTTTTTGGAGAGACAGAGCATTAAAGGCAGTTGAATTGTGTAATTGAGTTTTGTAGCACTCTCCTCTGATAAGATCCGGGGCCTCAGATAAAGTAAAGTAAATGTGACCAGCTATGGGAAAAATTAACATTTTTAGATGGTTATGTTACTTCTTAAACTCTCCATTTAAATTGATTTACTGGGTCTTTATCTGAAGTGTTTATTTACTATCATTCATGTATAAGTTCCTCATCAAGTGCAAAATGAGTTGGTGAAATATTTTGAAAGAATTAGAATTTGTTTTCATTAAGTCAAAATGCATTTTACATACACGTACAAGTATCTGACATTTCTGGGAGACTCATGTTGGTAATTACTATTCTTACATGCCTTTTCAAATTGAAGACTATAAAGTCGGGACAGTAGTCCTGGGCTTTGTGCTGAATTTGCATGGAAGGCAATGGTTAAACCTTTGCAAGCATCATTATTTGTCAGTTTTTGTGCACTTGTTCAACACTCCCACAGACTGTAAATGCCTATGAAACAAAAGTTATGGTACTAGATTTAACTAAAGCCCAGATTTTATTACACTTATCTGATTGGTGAACAGTATATGACAAAAGTCTGTTTTATTTCATACTTTCTTGCTGTTTGAGGAAAAAAAATCAAAATGGAAGACTAAAATGTATTTCCTATTTCACTTGTTTCACTATGATAGAAAAGAAGGGCAATCAGCCAGAATAACATTTGATCCATGTTAAAGAAAAATATTGAATTATTTATAGAAATAGTGGTAGATTTCATTTTAAATATAAGGATAATTTTGCATCCTTTAACAAATGGTTATTTTAAAGGATCAGATAGTTTTGACCACTTTCTCTCAAAAGGGGAAATGAGGAAAAAATTTTGGACATACTTCTCTTATGTCAGGCTCAACTCTGCAATCCTTTCTTAAAGAATGCAAGTGTAGCAATTGTTTTGTATAAGAAACATGTCCTTAAAAATCACACTTTACAAATCATGTTCTAAACTGTGTAATTTTTCTTAGTAGGGCTTAAATGTCAGAAAATAGGATGCGTGATCCTGGGAGAATTTCATCTTCTCATACGTCAGTTTCTTACAGTATGAAATGGGGGGAGGGGGTCTAATTTACACTAGATTATTTATATTGTTCATTCCCAGTTTGAATATTCTATGATATTACATCAAAGGTACTTTACATGTTGCCAAAAACTGAGTTATAGCAAAATGCATGCCAAAGTTATACAATTCATAATAACAATTATATGGCATGACTGAATTCTTGCTACTACGCAAAAGAATTTTGTAGAGATATAAAAGCAGATTTGTTTTATTACCAAATATTATTTATTCAAGGAAATGCATTTCTGGGAATAAAATAAAGATGTTAGGAGTAAAATAGTTTTGAGAAGAAATTTTTTAATTTTGGTATAGCCTACAGTAATCTAATACACAGCCTGGCACTAAATGTAGTTTATTTTGGATTCCGGGTAGGAGAAAGAATAGTTTCCTGAAATCACAATATCTTTTAATAATTCTAATGAATTTTGAAAAAGGGAAATCATATTTCCATGAAGATGAAAATTATTGGATAACTCTTAGAAATAAAAACTTCCTCTTATGTGTTCACCACTGTGGAAATCTTTAGAGGTGAGGAGGCAGAGAGACATCAGACAGAGATGCTCACAGAGACTCTTCAAATCTAATACAGGAGCTGGAAAGAGATGCTTATAGTCTCAGGTATAGTTTGGGGTTTGGAAAGGTTACTTGAAAGCAGTTCAGACTTTCATATCACTCTCTCTCTCTCTCTCTCTCTCTCTCTCTCACACACACACACACACACACACACACACACACACATACACACACACACACACAGCCTCCAATTTCCAAATCCAGGATCAACTACTAGTTTAGGGATATAAGGTGCTTTATCACATTTTCAAGTTCTGTTTCAGAAGAAACCTATTTCAGGTTTCTTCCATGCACCTGTTTAGATACTTACTGTATCTAAGCATATATTTGAGGGAATATTCTGCTGTTTGCAGACGTTGGGATGGTAGCCTTAACTGTGACCAGAAAGAACAAAATGTATGATTATATGTGTGGACTTTTCTTAACATACTACATTCAGCAACCTCTTCCTAATATTAAGTAAGGTAGCCTAGGGCCCCAAATCAACACTTGTAGGTACTAGTCAAGGTAAAACTGTTGTTCTTTTGAACAAAGGTGGAAAAGAAGGCAAACAAGGTGAAAAAAAGTATCAGAACCGCTTAGAGAAAAACGGAGCAGCTCTTTTCAATGAAGAATTTAGCAAACTTAGTATTAACATAATAGACATGAGGGTATGTTCTTATTAGTCTTTAAGAGCTTCCAAGCAGATGTAAATTTAAGTAGTCATCAATTTCCTCTAATTTGCTATTAATCTGAATAGTCATTTCAACTTGACTTTAAATAGGTATTTTATTTCTGAAATTTTCCCTATTGAATTTCTCTTGCTCTATATTCCTACTTATTATCCACACAGGTTCTTTTTCAAACTGTTTCTTGATTCCAAAGTGTAAATTCAGCCAAGATTCTCAATCTGGAGCATATTTAGGCAACTGTTTCAAGATTTAGTTCCTACTGCAATTATCATGGCAAACAATATCCAGATATAATTAAGATCAGGCTCTCTTCCAAACCCCACTAACCAGTTACTTTGAAAATGTTTTCAATACTATGATCTTAAAATCCAATGAGCTGGCAAATAATGATAAATGTAGGAAAGGTTTATTCTTTTAAATGTTTTACCTTTTGTCAGACCCAACCTCTATTCATTTATTAATATCTACCCTCACCCTCTGCACCTATAGCATCTTTTATTTGGTGAATTCACTGTTATTATTATTTTCTAACATTTGAGAAATTTTTTTGAAAAAAAAAAACTAACAGAACTATTTCCATTTTAGCATGTTATCTTCTAGGCCCCCTCCACTTGCATATATGGCTTACATATTGTAATCGTGCTTTTCTTAGCTCTTTTAATTATATCTTAAGTATGTTTTCATGTTTTTACACAGTACTCCTAATAATCATTAAAGAATTGTGAACTATGCCATCTCGGTGATGTGCCATAATTTATCATGCAGGCCAGATAATGAATTTTTAATTTTTTAAATTTTATTTGAGGTACCAGGGCCAGGGATTGAACCCGGGACTTCATATATGGGAAGCCGGTACTCAAACACAGAGTCACATTGGCTCCCCTGAGTTGGTTTCTTTGTTTGTTTGCTTTGTTATTTGTTTTTATTTTTTAGGAGGCACTGGGGACCAAACCCAGGACCTCTCATGTGGGAAGCAGGCGCTCAGCCACTTGAGCCACATCTGCTCCCCCAGATATTGAATTTTATGGATGGCTTTATTTGTTTTGCTTTGATTTGTTTCTTCTGTTGTTGGTAATGTTGCTACATTATTTGTCCATAGGCCCATAGAGATGAAAATTTACTATTGAAAAGTTGTCTTCTTATAGATAGGACTGGGGGTGGGGCAGAAATGTATAAATGGATCAAACGCTCCATGTCGTTGTTCAGATCTTCTCTTCACTCACGTAGATGCAAGACATAAAGTAGAAGACAAAATAATGCTTCATCAAAAAGATCTACCCAATGGGACCAGAGCTCATATTTTTAAGAGTAAGATGAAACATCTCCCCATTTAAGGTACCAGTAGCTGTGTTTCTCAAAACCAACTTACACTGTCAGTTTTCAAGAGCTTAATGTTCAACAAGCCAAATGGCAATGATAATTACTTTGTAATGTTTCAAAAGAGTTCTCTTATAAGTACCTCACCATATATTTTATAATATATTTAATATGTATATATATTGTTACCTATTAGTGACTTTTACAAATGAACTGGAAATTCAGGAATTCAATAGACTCTACCCATGAGTTTTATGTGTTTCTGTTCCTTCCTGGAAAAAAACTAAACTGAGAATGGAGATGTGGACAAACGCTTGGCTGAACCAAATATCTCAATAAAGGACTGAATTTCATTCAGCCTCTTGTCCAGATGACATAAAATCATGTAAAGATCATCATGTCTTTGATTTCTCATTGCCTCCACATGGTCCTCACTCCACTGGCACCCAGTAGAAAGAAGTTGAGACATCATGCTGCCCAGACACCCACCCAAAGAGGCAGGCATGTTTGGGGCAATGCGGGGAGTGGCCATATGGAGAACCTAACACAGGAGTCATGTCACTGATTATGCTTTCATCAGCCTTAGCTGATCTCCCCTTTCCACAAGCCAGCCCAGCATCCATTCTTCTTTCCTTCAACAAATACTGGGTAAGGGGCATGTATGAGCCAAGTGCTGTGGTGGGGCTGGGGTATAGCAGTCAACAGCACCTCTGCCTTCATGGAGTTCACAGCCAAATAGGGAGGCTGGTAAATAAAAAAGACCATGTCAAGGGCCAAGAGGAGGGTGTTACAGCAGCACATGGCAGGACAGCTAACCCTCACCTGCTGGGGGGCAGGGAGCAACAGGAATCAGGAAAGGTTTCACAGAAGAAAGGTGTTCAATATGAGACCTGAAGAATGATTAGGAGGTAGTTGGTTAAAGAGATGGAGGAAAGAGTGTTCCAAGCCAAGAAAACAGTATGTATGAAGGTCAAAAGGAGAGAGAGAGAGCATGACACCTGTTTGAAGAAATGCAAAGTTCCATCAGATGGCTGGAGAGTGCAGTACCAGGTAGAGAAAGGGGGCAGAGAGGGAACAGCCAAGTCATGGCGTGGGCCTCTCAAAGCCAGGAAAAGATGCATAACACTACCCTCATTTTCTTGGCCCTTGTGATTACAGTTCACCCAATAGCAGTCTCCCAACCAACCACTCTTTCCTCAGCAGGGAGAGTTTGTGTGATCAGGGCAAAATGTATCTGCTGAACATATTTTGCCTCTAGATTTTAATTTGCCCATGTCCCCAGGATTGCCAAGAAGAGGTTGCCAGGTCCTGCCTCCACCCTAGATACCAGAAATTGGTGAGGAGTTTTATGAGTTCTTACAAGGTTTATGATGCCAAGATAATTTGTTAAGGAGGCAGAAACCCATGGGAAATTGTAATCCCTGCCTTTCCTAGTCCCACCCTATAAGACCTTGAGCCAGCATTCTCAGCCTCACCTAAGACCTTAGCCAACCTCATCAAGATAGGCCAGTGATTCTGAAGCTCTAGCATGCATCTAAATTACCTACAGGGCTTGTTAAAATACAAGTTGCTGGGATCTACGCCTCAGAGTTTCTGATTCAGTAGAATCTACAGTTCTGAGAAATTCCCAGGTGATGCCAATAATGCTGGTCCTGGGTCTCTTCCCCACCCTAGGTGTTCTTTCAGTTGATTGTACAGCCCCAAGCCTGGTGTAGACCCTGGGTCCACCTATGCCCATGCAGCACCATTTGGATCTAATGCCCTGCACAGGATAGGTACTCAGTAAGTAATTTGACTTAATGAAAAATTATCCATTTAGCCCCTTACACTGGGATTCTACTTTAGGGATCTGAGCGTACCTTGCCTTCCCTGGTGGAACTAGAGCCCAGTTCATCACTACAACTTGTTCAACTGGGTTCATGGCTTCCTACCTGTCTCCAGAACTTGAGAGACCATTTGCCCAAAAATTAGACATTTTGACTTTCGACAGGAAATCTGAGGAAGGCCAAGTGGTTTAGGCCTTCTTTGGACTTGGTATTTAGACTCCTGGCTTTCCTGGCAAAAGCCAACCCCATCATGATTGGGCTTGTCTTAGCCATTCTTGGTTGACTCCTCTCCCTGCCAAACCACTCTTGAGATCCCAGCAGGACTGACCCAGGTTCCAATGGTGACTTTGAAACTGAGACTTGGACTAGAGATCTTGGAAGCTTTCTCAATCCACCAGAATAAAAATGGTCTACTTTATTATTTTCTTAACTCTTGTACTACTTTAATCATCCTCTGTGTGCATGGATCCCAATGGCTAATTTCATTCTTCCTTTCCTGTGACTCATGTTTGTGAACTGTATGGAAGAAGAAACTGAATTACCCTGGGAATTACCCTGGGGATTACCCTGGGGATTACCCTGGGAGAGTAATATACTCAGGGCCAAATGGATGATGGAGGAAGTAAATTCCAAGAGTAAAAGTTTTCCAAAGAAATTCAGGAGAAAAATTAAAATCTGTTATTTATCAATATCCCAACACCTTAATATTCTCCATAATCCAATATCACTGAGGAAGTCCAGGTAGCTTCCAATTTATAAGCACCTGATAAAATAACCCATCTGTGCTAAACCAAAGTCTTCCCACTCCTCTTCTGTTGCAGCTTTTACCACTGTTTCCCTTGGAAACCAAAGGAACAGCTGCCTGCAAAAACATCTCCCTCCCTCCTCATTTGGCAGTCTCAAGGACTAGCAGCCTTTCTTCCTCATGGAAAACATCTGATGTTGGGGGATGGCAGGGTGTGGGTGACAATATAAAAAAATTACTACACTGGGTCAGGCACATTGTACATTCAGTCTAGTGTCTTTTCTTGGATAATTTCATTTTCCTCTTATATGACACACCATATCAATTTCTTCTTTGTGTTGTGATGATCTTCTATACAAGACCTTAGGCTATTTAAAATCTAGGGAGGACATGGTTTTCTGTTTGGCATTTCTACAGAGCCCTAGCAAAGTCCTTTGCTTGGTAAAAAATGAGTTAGATTGTGTAATTATTGATGAATATTATAACTCAATGAAAGTTTTAGCATCCATTGATGATTCTTGCTTGAATCAATTATTACTATAATGGTTGCTAAACGGTCATTTTCTTCATTCATTCTACTAATCTCCTGGATTATTATTTTATTCAATCGTTTATAGTCTGTTACTCTCATTTTTTTAGTGATCAAATTGTCCCAAATTTGGCCAATGGGAGCCTCTTCAAGCTTGCTCCTATATCTCTTTGATATGTCCCCATCTTGCTTTGGACATTTCTTTACTTTTTGTCACAAGAGATTTCCATAAAATACTTATTATTTAGAACAGTGGAGAAATCTGGAAGACATCATCTTAAACAAGCAAAGTTAACATCACCAGTAACGGGACAAACCTTTATCATGTGCCTCCTGATATTATGCACTGAGAAGGCCACTTCACTTCTGTGATATGTCTGCCCCCAAAATGAATAACCTGAATCTAATCATGAAGAAACATCAGAAAAGCCCAAAACTGGGGGACATTCTACAAAATAACTGGCCTGTACTCTTCAAAAATGTCAAGGTCATTACAAGGTGTTAATAATAGGGTGGTATATGGAAAATATACAACTGATGTAAACTATGAGCTATAGTTAGCAGTAATATTGTAATATTTTTCATCATTTGTAACAAAGATACTATACCAATGTTAAGGGTCAAGAATAGGGGTGTATAAAGGTTATGGGATTTTTCTTTTTTGAGTAGTGAAAATGTTCTAAAATGGATTGTGGTGATGAGTACACAACTCTGTGATTATACTGAGGGCCATTGACTGTACACTTTGGATGGACCGTATGGTATGTGAATAAAATTGTTAAAAGAAAAAAAAAAAAGAAGAAAAAGACCAAGAAACAGTCCAGATTAAAGGAGACTAGAGACTTGACACTAAGTGCAATGCATGATCCTACATAGGCTCCTAGAACAGAGAAAAAAATTGCTATTAAATATTATTGGGAAAATTAGTAAAATTTCAATAAATTTTGTAGATTAGATAATAGTACTGTATCAATGTTAATTTTCTGATTTTGGTAATTGTATATGGTTATGTAAAAGAATGTCCTTATTCTTAGGAAATAGACGCTAAAGTACTTAGAGGGAAAGGATCATCATGTCTGCAACTTTCAAAAAGTTCAGGAGAATGATAAAGGAAATGTGGTAATCTAGGTGAAGAGTATATGGGAAACTGAGTGGAGGATATTTGAGCATTTTTGTGCAGCTCTTGCAACTTTTCTGTATATTTGAAATTATTTCAAAATTAAACGTTACAAAAATTGAGTTGGATAAAAAAAACTGCTATTGTTAATTTTTATTTATTTATACTCTGCCATGTTCTAGAAAGGATTAAAGTCTGTAATGGCATAAAAGAAATTATATTTTGTGCCTTGTCATCCTGCCTGGCTTAATCATAAGTTTCCCTTTTGAGCAACCACCCCAGTTAGCCCTGCCCTGGGCAAAACCACAGTGAGCAAGGTCTGTATCTCCATATGGCTTAGATGGTAAGAAGCTGTCCTTAGCTTCTCCAAATGTCCCTTGCTGCTTCTACTTTTCATGCCATATAATTTGAAACTTCCAGTCTCCAATATCTGCAGGAAAACCCTCTGCCTCCCCTCTGGATAATAATAAAGGCAAGAGCCCGGGACTCATAAGAGCTTCCCCCACCACCCCCCTCCATAGACCCTCACAGGAGCCCAGGTGAGTTAAACCCAGAAAAACCCTCCACCACCCCAATTCTCCTCACTCTGCTTCCAGGGCCCTTGATCTAACAAATCTATCATTTCATGCATTCTCCAAACACAGATGGTGGCTATCTGTGCTTGCACTTCATCAGCCAAAGAACTTCCGCATAATGTCCAAAACAAAGGCAATTTATAAGCCTACCTGTTCTACAACAGGATTTTAAAAATTAAGTGTCTTGCCCTGGGTTCCCCTAGAAGCAGTCCCTGAGCCAAGGATTTGAATGCAAGTAATTTATTTGGGACATGATCCTAAAAAGCATCTTCACCTGGGAAGAGAAGAACACAGTCAAGGTGTGTTTGGAGCAGGTTACAGCTGTCGACAACTGGGACTCAATTCTGTTGGGAATCTCTTGGAGACAGTGTGAGAGACACGTCAGAGTTGGGCCCCTTCTGAGGGGTGAGGAAGCTGGGGTATTTCTCTACCAACTCCTACCAGTCATCAGTTGAGAGCTGATCCTAGGAAAGCATTAATTCCAAGTCAATGCCCTGACACATGCTGAGTGGACTAACACGGCTAGAGAAAACCCTTAGGAAAGAGTTGCAGGTGTTGCATTCCGTAGGGATGGCGTGCACTAAAACAGTGAGGAAGGTATATGGGTGGAGCTTGACCATGTCTCTTCACAGCTCCTAACCCCACAGCTCCATGTCCACTGATCCGCCATCTGTTTCTCTAATCACATAGATTTGAAGTTCCAATCATCTCGTTACTTTAGGCTTCTCCACTCTCTTCTTGCCTTCTCATATAGCCAGTCCCCAAATCCTCTCAATTTTTTCATAGCAACAATTCTCATGTCTGGTTATTTTCTTTCTTCCAGGCTCAGAATTGCCCAGAGCACTCAACACAATAATGCTGACAACATCTGCTACCCCGCAATAGTTTATCCTATCCCTTGTCCTAGACAATAACAACATTTCTCTTATATTTGAAAATAAAATATTAAGTAATTGCTCTATACCTTAGTAGGGTGTAGTAACTTTAACACAACTCTATAAGATAAGCATTATCTTCCTTCTTATAGATCTCCCTAAACAAAAATAGGCTCCCTGCACAAAAATCACAAATTTGACTTCTAATTAAGATTAGATGAACAACTAAAGAGACAATGACAATTAAATGCAAGATATGATCCTGGACTATATCTAATAATGGAGGAGAAGGCTCATGTCTCATGGGACATATGGGAAAATTGGACTACAAGACTGTAAGCTTTATATCAATGTTAAATTTCATGAACTTAATAACTGTACTTCAAGTGGTTACATAAGTGAATATCCTTGCTCTTAGGAAATGTACCTGGAAGTATTAACTGTTCAAAAAGCATGATGTAGGGAAGCGGATGGGGCTCAGGCGACTGAGCTCCTGCCTACCACATAGGAGATCTGTGGTTCAGTTCATGGTGCCTCCTAAAGAAGACAGCGAGCTGGTGTGATGGGCAGGTGCAGCAAGCTGACACAGCAAGATGATGCAACAAGAGACACAAGAAGAAAAAACATAATAAGAGACACAACAAAGCAGGGAACGGAGGTGGCTCAAGCAGTTAGGCACCTCCCTCCCACATTGGAGGTCCCAGGTTCAGTTCCCAGTGCCTCCTAAAGACACAGCACACAGCAAGTGCAAACAACGAGGAGGTGGGGAGAAATAAATTATAAATAAAGTAAATCTTTAAAAAAAAAAAAAAGCGTAATGTATACAACCTATTCTCAAATACTCAGAAAGTAGATGAATACAGATGGGTGGGTGGGTGGATGGATGGATGGATGATGGATTAATAGATGATAGAATGATACAGCAAATGTAGCAAAATGTTAAAATTGGTGGATCTGAATATCCTGGGGGGGGTGGGGGTGGTATGTTGGAGTTCTCAGTATGGGGGTCTGTATTATTTTTGCAACTGCCCTGTAAGTCTGAAATTATTTTAAAATAAAACATTTAAAGAACAAAGATCACTAGGGAACAAATTAAGCATAATTAATAAATATAGTTTTACAGGAAAAAAAATCTTTGAGGGAAAAAAAATTCGGAGTCCTTGGTAGTGGCAAAGGGTAGAATCACTGGTCTTGATCATTTCTGGCCAATTATTTGTTGATCCTCAACATCAGCTTCATAACCGTCACAGCCAGCCCTGCTCCCTCTGTTTGACCTGACCAGGCTTCAAGCTGACCTGATCCCTCTCCTGCCAGCCTTTTGGTTGCTGGTGTTACCAGCTAGCACTACTGGCACAGCCGTACATCTGGCCCAGGTGTCAGCAGGCCCAGTTGGAGCACATTCTGGGGAAGTCACAGATACACATAAAGGCCATATCTTCCAGCCCTCCCCTATGCACCCCCCCCCATTACTCCCCTTCTTTTCTATTGTGTGCAGATGTTTCTATATACCTTAAACCCAGAAACCAGAAGAAAAGCAGCCCTAGCTGCTTATCAGGGTAGGAAGTCTCAGTGGCAGGGCCCCCTCCCCTTGGGTCATATAAATACCCTACCCTTGGCAGCAAAGATTGTATGTCCTCTCCAACATGAAGTGGGGTAAGGGAAGCTGCCATCCACCAACTGACCTGAGCAGTTGGCCACCCCAAGAGACCAGACACAAAGGGATCATGCCCCTGCTCTTTTGGACCCTTTGTGCTGTGTAAGTTGTAAAGCAGTCATTTGCTGAAAGTTTCTGTTATGCCTGAGCCTGTGTTTCCATGACGCACCATACAGCAACTCACTCCCCAGGAGCCCAGCCCCTGCCCTGCTGCCAGACCTCAGGACAATAGTCAAACTTGTGGCCTAAGGGGACAGGGACAACAGGGGTTCAGGATATCCATTCCCACCTGTCATGAAGTGAAAACCAAATCAGGAGGCTGTTTAGCTTTTAAAATCTCTGGTCAGTAGAAATTCAGTGAGTAAATTTGTACTGCAATGTAGAAAGACAAATAGCACACCCATACTTCACAAACAAACTAATCACCCAAGATATGAGCTGCCAGTCACAAGTTTTATAGTTCAAAATTGTCCTAGTAAATATCTAGTCAATGCAAAAACTACTTTTTGAAAGAACACAAGTCACTGGTCACATCAAGATGAGACAATCCTTGCCTTCGGGTGCTTACAATCTAGATAAAGAAAGATTAGGTAAGACACAAACAACTATCAGGTGAAGCGGTGGAACCCGGGTATTTCCTAAGAAGTAACTCAAATAGAATCATCAGGGTTCAAAGAAGAGAGAGGAGTCATCAGGTTTCATGGAGGAGCTGGTGTTTGCGAAATTCAACAACAGAGCTGGGGAGAGAGTGTGGCAAAACAAAGGTGTGAATTCCAGAAAGCAGGGGAAGTATTCTGGGAACAATGAATGAGCAGTGAGGAAGAGGGGTGGAGAGAAATGCAGGGCCCTACCTAGGAGAAGCAGTGGACTGTGGTGTTTGAAGAGCAAGCAGTCCCCGGACCAGGTTGCTTGGGTTCAGATCCCCACTCACACGTTAGTTGTGTGACATTACGTGTAACTTCTCTGTACCTTGGTTTCCTCAACCATAAAATGGGGATAATAACTGTGCCTACCTCACAGCATTGTGAGAATGAAATGGGTTAATTTGATAAAGTGCTTAGAACAGTGCAAGGCATCATTACCTTGGAGAGTTTGGGAGGGCAGGGTAAAGAGTTTGCATTCAATTTGGTTAGCACAGAGAGCCAGGGAAACTTTTCTGAGCTGGGATATGGTAAGATTGGAACCAGATTTTGAGATATTGAGTCTGGTAAGGGTGTCAGGGATGGAATAAAATGCGAGGGATGGGGAGCAGGTGTAACTCCGCGGTTGAGTGCCTGCTTCGCATATGTGGGATCCCGAGTTCAATTTCTGGTAACTCCTTTTTAAAAAAATGTGAGGGAGGAGTTGGGCAGTGAATATAGTATAAGTAGTGGATCTGGAACTGCAGAACAGGGAGAGTTCTCTCCCTGCACATAATGTGGGCAGGTTCCTAGGGGACTCTTAGCGTGTGACTGCATTCCTTCAGACACGGAATGCTCATTCAAACTACCCGATTAAAATGTAAGAGAAACCCAAAGGGATTCAAATGTTCACAGTGAGAAGATTGTACCAGCCTATACCAAAAGATGAAAAGCAACTCTTGATACACCAAAAGGGAAAATTGATCAATTAATAGTAACAACCTCTAAAAGCTTCCAGTCGGCTTTCTGTAGTCAGATTTAATACTAAAGGGAACTAAGAATATCTTGTTAAAAAGAATGTACAGTTATTCACATGGACAGAACAGACACCTTCCTCTGCAGTAGGTGTTGAGGGTTGCTAAAATCGCCTTCCAGAGGCTTGCCACTAAACTGGGGGTTCTCACTGTGCCACATAAAACAATGGATAGCCCTGTTAAAATGCAAAGTGTCACCTTTCCCATCCATATTTAGTGTCTCAACAAGAGTAAATTAGTCAGTTAACAACTAGCCAGTCACTGAGGCCTCACAGGACAGTTGAGCTTCAAGTGGGAGCCTGGAGGATGAAATGCTCTAGAGCCCTGGATGAGAGAGTATGGCCATGGGTGGGGGGCCAAGGGAAAGCACACAGTGGGGAGAGGGAGGGATGGGGCCCCATGAAGAAAGGAAGCGGATAAAGAGGCATGAAGAGTCTAGGGAATACATTTACCAATCTCAAGATTCTGTTGAAAATCAGCCCTACCCTGACATATTTAAGGAAATCTATGTCTGTCACCCAAACTGGACAAGCTCCGTCCTCACTCCCACCTGACTCAGCGTTATCCCCTTTTTGCTGCAAGTACACCCTTGCTGGGGACCTCTGTTCACTCATTTTCCATAGGAAAGAGGAAAATGAGAGAGAGAGAACACGTACAGTTTTAACCTTCTGTGCTTTCAAATGGTCCAAAGGGAGTAAATGTCACCCTTCCCATGTGGCCCAGAGATGTCCCTAAAATTACAACACTTTGGGCTCCTCTGAATTTTTTTTAGAAGAATGTGACAGGATGATCCACGTGACTAGAAAGAATCCCAAACGAGGAGGGGAACAAAGGAATCGCTTTACACTGAGTTAAAGGATAGTTCGATGCTAAGGACTCCTGGAATTAAATCAAAAGAGCCTCTCTCTGGTGCTTGAATAGGGACAGCAGTGCCACAGATCTCTGTGGGGGCTGCAACAAACTTCTTTCCTTCCAGCCAATAGGTGACCAGTTCCCCTATCCCCTGGGGAGGGAAAATACAAGTGTTTAATTAGGAAAGAAATAGCCACCTCAGCCAGAAAGGGGGCCATCCAGCGACAGACTCGCCAGCTCATTGGACCTGACAGCGCACATCATCATGTCCGCCAGGGAACCTGGGGGTCCCAGGACGGCATCCCCGCAAGGCAACTCTTTAATTGGCTCCCCTCAATGGCTGCCAAGTCACCTCCTGCATTCAGGGCAGAGACAACTACCTCATGGGCACCCCAACACACTCGCTGACTAATGAGTCATGGTCACCCCAGTACGCTCACTCGCACTGCCTTGGCTAACGAATCCCATGTGTGCTGCGAAGCCGGGAGGGGACAGACAAGCTTGAACTCTGCAGCTACTCGGCCCTTCGGGCAGAGCTAAATGAGGATGATGACCCAGTAACTCTGAGGACTGACATTTTCTTTTCAGGACAATTATTAAGCAAGCAGTATCCCCACCTGAAAAATCAGTGCTCTTCCATGCACTATGGATCAATAACACCCTCCCAAGCACAGGGCTCAGAGCCTTGGCCTCTCACTTACATGAAAACTCGTCTATGGAAGCTTTCACTCTAGATTCACTTTGACACACTCTGCAAGAGACACATCTGCTGGTATTTGCTGATCAGCTCCAACTGTATTAATTGTGATTCATTTCAATCGAGAGAAGTAGAAATGGTTGCACAAGCAGAGCTCTGTGCAAGACGGATTTCAGAGTTGATCCACAGAATTGAGATGCTTTTCCTGGGCTTTTCTATGTGGGTTGCCATGGCGCTCCCTCGGAACAAATTTCATGTTTTAAATATACAAAAATACCACAGAAACTATTTGGACAATATCTGGAGGGAACCGCCTACAAATAATGCACATATATCTCATTTTTATAGCTGGCAATCAAGCAGAATGCATTTATTTGGTGTTTTACTGAAGTCCCACGACCGTTATTTCTGTGACTTTCCATCTGGAGAAGCTGGAGCAGAGCCAAGTGTCCCCGGTCACAGCAGAGCAAGTGTGAGCTGAGAAAGAGTTGGGCTCTGGTGAAGAGGTGCTGCCTTTCCTGGGCTCATCTCGCCCAGGGATGGAATCGAGGATTTGGGGTTGGAAAGGTCTCACACTAAGCTAGCACCCACCTTCTTTCCCAGGCATAACAATGTCTAAACTAATTTCAGTTACTCATCGCCTTTTCTAGGGCTTGATCCTCTTTGAAAATAAAACATCCCTTAGAAAAGGCATATCTTGGGAGGAAGGACCTCAGTGGGAACAGTCCCATGAATGGATTCTTTCTTTTATAGGAGGGACCCCAGGCAATGTGAGAAGGAGAAGGATGCTGAAATCACGGGGAAGGATTTGGAAAGGGAATGTGGGAGAAAACAGACATACTTTTCCTGTTTCAGCACTTTTCCAAGGATTACTGGCCTTGCTTTTCCTTCCACCTTCCCACCCCCAAGATGGATTGTCCCAAGCAAGTTCTGATCTGCTCATAATGGATTGGAAATGGAGAAAACATCAACTTTATGAGCCAAAAGGAGCACATGCAATTCTTTAGCAGATGCGTAGTCCAAAAACCAGCACATCTTGACCAAAAGTGCAAGGATTTCAAAGTTTGAGAAATTTTCCCCATGGCAGGGACAGCATATTCAGGGCTGCAAATTCTACCAAGTTTACTGAGAGCAGCAACCCACAGGACAGTTTTGTGGCCAGAGGATTCCTTGTAGTGTATCTCTTTGCCCTGTAGCCATTGTCTACCTTGACTTTTTTTTTTAAAGATTTATTTATTTTTATTTATTTATCCCCCCCTTGCTGCTTGTGCTTGCTGTGTCCATT
>JAQZBX010046295.1:9587-20910 GCA_029593785.1 Cabassous unicinctus | reverse complement strand
AAAATTTAACTATTTGAGAACTCTTGCAATGCATGTTCTTCATTTGTTTAATCAAGTGTAGCTTAGTGCTAGAGTAGGGTATCAGAATTCTAAAAGCTCTTTAAGTCTCTATTATTTGCCCCTACATGCTCTGTCTCCACCATTCCTCAACAATAAGTGCATGAAGTGGTCAGTCAGATTTTTTATAGGAGTTGAAACGATGGAAGCCTCTCAGTGCTTGAAACATATTTCATCCATATTTGAAACCCTGAATCCATGTGGTAGGCCAGCAAGTGTTCTGTTATTAGCTAATTGTGACTTGTCCGAGGTTTCTCTGTAGCATATTCTTGATAGGTTTCAGGTAGACACTGACTTCCTGAATCAATCAGTGAAGTAACAAATTTTTTTTGAGATTGTGATTATACTCAAATTTTAATGGGCCTAAGAGCCATTTGGGGTGCTTGTTACAATGTTATTTCCTGGGCCCCTCTGCAGAAATTCTGACCCAGTGGTTCTGAGGTGGTCCCTGGAGTCTGTATTTTTGACAAGCACTCTGTATATGATTCTGATACAGATAATATTCTGTGTTTTGAAAATGATCTGATCATACCACTCTCCTGTTTAGTATCTTCAATAACAACCTCCCACCTCTATTCATTGTCTACTGAATAAAGTCCACAAAAAGGTGCTCATTTGGGAGTATTACGGATTTTTAATTTGTGTAGGCAGAATGTATGAGTCTGGCACTCAGACCCCTTCTGAGTGTTTTCGTATTTGTTCATTCAGCAAGTATTTATTGAGCTACAACTCTGTGCTCAGCATTGTTCTAGGTGTTGGAGCTACAGTGGTGACTAAGAGAGCTAAGATCTCTGTTCTCATGGAGCTTATACTCTAGAGGGGCAGAAAAGGGTGGTAAACACTAAAAGAAACAAATAATAAATAAGAAAAATATCCAGTCAAGGTTAATACTGTGATTAAAATAAAACAGCATGGTTTGATAGGGAGTACCTGGAGGCTCTTTTAGATTAGGTATCCAGAAAAGGCTCTCCAAGAAGGTAAAGTTCAAGTTGAGACTTGCAGGACGAGAAGTCAGGCATGCAGTGATCAGGGTAAAAAGCTCTCCAGGCAGAGGGGACTGTTAACAAAAGGGGCTCCAAGACAGAAATGAGCTCAGGTATTCCAGGAACAGAAAGGAAGCGAGTGGCTAGGGCACAGTGAGAGGGCATAGAGTGGTAGAATTTTGGTGAGGTAGAAGGAGGAGGCAGGGGCAGATCATGTTGGTTGTCATGAGCACGTGACTATGACTCTGGCTTTGGCCAATCAGATCAGAGATTGCCAGCAGTTTATGTCAAACGTGGCTTGGGAGCCATGCCCAGCATTGAAACTTTTCACCGGATGGTACAAGTTCACAAATTCTTGTCTGAAGCTTTTGGGGTTAGAATGTGTTTTGGATTTTAGAATTTTTTGAATTATAGAAAGGTAGTGTGGCTCATATGCCTATATTATATTAATTTCTCCAGCAGGGTCTGGAGCAATATTCTGTATTCAAACATGTTGTGTTAGTCAGCCAAAGGGGTGCTGATACAAAATACCAGAAATTGGTTGGTTTTTATAAAGGGTATTTATTTGGGGTAGGAGCTTACAGTCACAAGGCCCTAAAGAGTCCAATTCAAGGTGCCATAAGAAGTACTTTCTCATCTTGAAGCAAGATGGTGGGCGATATCTGTGAGGGTTCAGTCTTCCTTCTTTTCCCAAGGCTGCATGGTCTCAGCTTCTTCCAATCTCAGCTACAGGCTGGGACAAGTATTGTCTCTCTCCTGGGGCTTGTTTCTCTCCTGGCTCAGCTGCTCTGCTCTCTCCACAAGGCCAGCTGTTAGTTCAGACAAATGGCTTGCCTTTCTTCCTGGGGCTTCTGCCGTGTCTAATGGAGCCTTCTCACGTATCTGCTTCTCTGTGTGCTTACTTTCCGGGTTCCAGTATCAAAACTCCAACTAACTCTTCTGCCGTGTAATTTTCTCTGTAAGTCCATGCCCACCAAGGGGATGGGGACTCAAGATCCTACTAAAGTGGCCCAGTCAAAGCCTTAATCATAATTTAATCAAGTATAAGTGAAACCTCTGAATCCAATATAATCTAATATGCCCAGAGGAACAGACCAGTTTACAAACATAATCCAATATCTATTTTTGGAATTCATAAACAATGCCAAATTGCTACACATGTTAATACTTGTGCAGCAAAATGTATGACTGTTCACACTGAGATAAATTAAGATTTAAATAGACTCACATCAGTTATGTCAGGTTTTGCTGCCACATGAGTTTGAGTGCCTACATTTATGAAAAAGTTTTTGACCTTCAGAGCTTTTTATACATTTTTATACTGTAAAAGAATTATAGTTCTGTACTGGCAGATTCTTGTCCCATCCTCTGTTTTGGGTGTGAGACACGAGAAGGCAAATAAGTGGGTAGAAAGGTGTATGTGCCCACACTTGCACACTCTATCGCATAGCAGCAAGCAGAGTCCTGGGAGTGAGCAAAGGTGAATCAAGAGCACTTGGTTGTGGTGGAGTCGGAAGAAGCAGCACGTGGAGAGGGAATCAGAATCCCAGAAGATGAGTAGAGAGAATGGCTGTGAACTGTTGGGGCTGTTTACTGAACAGTGATAATCTCTCTTCTCATTTTCCAAGAGGCCTGGTTGTGGACGCATCTCTTGCTTACTCACTTTTGCAGTAGCCTCACAACAAACTCTTGCTGATGGAATAACTGTAAGTGCCTATGCTCATTGCAACCTGAAAAGGCCTAACTGAGTAATACAGGGGAGGCCACCTCGTCTCTACATGGTTACCTCATGCATGAAGAATTCAAATTCCTACTATACTTTGAAGCTTAGTTCAAATCTCCTCTGACTATCTCCTGTTCCCTAAGTCTTCATTTATTCAAAAAATACTTGTTGAGAGCATGCTAAGTTCTCGAGAGTCTGAATAGTATAGTGGCTACAGAGAAGGGGTTTTGGAGCCAGGCTGCTTGGGTTCCGGAAAATCCTGACCTAACCCTGCCACTTGTTGGCTCTATGACCTTGGGCAAGCCACTCAACATTTGTGCCTCAATTTCCTAATCTGCTATCACCTACTTCATAGAGTGGTTGTATAGATTAAATCAGTTAATTGAATTAGAATAATGCCTAGTTCACAGTGAGTCCTATAAAAACATTCATTAATAGTATTGTTATTTCTTATTATGTCAAACACCGTTCTAGACACTGGGGAAATAGTAATGAAACCTAGAGGAAATATCTGCTCTGATGGAGCATTTGTTCTAGGCATATCTTGACTTTCTAAAGGCAGAGGATGTTTCTTTGTATATCCATCCATGTCTAGCACTATGCTCTGTATCCATCTACCCATCCCAAACTCTTCGAATCCTTTTTGAGCACTCATGTAAGCCCCTATGGTTGGCCTGTGGGGCTTATAAAACAGAGTATGAGATAGTTCTGACATTCTTGTGGCTACTATTTAGAAAAGGAGTAAAAATAGACACACCTACATCCATGCATACACAACAACCATACTATAATGAATAGTGGTCACCCCTACAGAAGATGTTTCAGAAAGGCTTCTGAACTGGCTTGAGTAAGTTTCAGTTCTTCTTGGCTCCCTATATGTCAGGTTCTTGAAGGGAAAGGAAACCTATTTATTTGGATATTGTGGATGAATAGGAAACAATATATGTGGCACCATTTGCCTATTCTTTGCCTATTCTTATTTTCCCACTCCTGGTCTCAAAGAAGTCTGCTTCCCACAGTCTGGGCATCTTTATCTAGATATATGTGGTTGGCAGTAGATGTGTTGTTAATATTTCTTCTTGGACCATTCACAGCTGTCTGCTGATGACCCCTGAT
This sequence comes from Cabassous unicinctus, assembly GCA_029593785.1. Classification (NCBI taxonomy): domain Eukaryota; kingdom Metazoa; phylum Chordata; class Mammalia; order Cingulata; family Chlamyphoridae; genus Cabassous; species Cabassous unicinctus. Next base: position 17,031 of record JAQZBX010046295.1, on the reverse strand, counting down.
TTTGGTTGCTTGGTTTGTTCTTCACAACAGAATTTGGAAACATCATTACAGTAAGTTGCGCATCAGAGCAGCTCTTCTCGTGTCTCAAGGGCACAACACTTTTAGACTTCAGCTATTTCTGTGCACTCCTCTCTCCCAAGTCCTCCAGAAACAGACCTATTTTTGACTGCTCCATCTCTTCTAAGGTTTTTTTCTTCAGAAGCAAGGCCATCCAATTATTGGCTCATTCACAGCTAAGACTAATTGTTAATAGGTTAATTCTCAGCCTATTAATAATAATAGTAGTTAACATTTATTGAGTGTGTTCTTTGTACTAGCCACTTTGCTCAGCACTTTTCATGTACCTAATCCTCACTAACTCCAAGGACCTGAGTGTGGTTTTGCTCCATGAACTCCCAGATTGCATCTAAAGAAACCTAGTAGCATTGAGTTAGCAGTATTATTCCCTAATAAGAGAAGAGAAGTGAGGCTTTGGAGAGTTGAAAAACTCACCCAAGGTCACTCATTCAGTTAAATAGGGGATCTAGGATTTATGTCCAGGCAGTTTATTACACAACCACGTTCTTAATTAAATTAAGAATGGTGGAAATCAAAATACTTCTCTGCCTAGAGCATGTTGATCAATAGAAAATGTACTTTTATCTATTGTCTGTTTTAAACTAAAAAAAAATACATACGGTTAGTATGTATGACTTTTTTCTTTCAAAGGAAAAAAACATTTCTTATTTTAAGAAAGTCCTATCACCCAAGCTGATACCTGCTTTGCCTTTTCTTATACTTCCTGTATAGACAATCATAATCAGAATTTAAACAAACAAAAACCTTCAACAGTCTTATTAAAAACAACAACAACACTACCAAAATAAAAATGGAACAAGTACTATGGGAGTCTGGAAAGACACCTTAATCTTCCAGTACTGAGTACTTTGTTGGATGCATAAGAAAGACTCCTTAACTTAACGTTAATCAATCAAGGTTGAGCCAACTTTCCGGGAATTTAGGTTGTATTTAGATTAAATAATACAATCTCCACAACATATTAGAAGGAACTTCTCAACTGATCCTCTGGACTGCTTATCATTTAGGGTGCTTACAGTGTTTCTGCAGGTCTCGTACAATTGTCCTTGATTTTATGGAGGGTTTTACTCAGCATCGGGCAAGAGCCATCACCATGTGATAGATTCTCTTTCTTACTTGTTCAGAGAAGAATCAAGTTGGGTTTCCTTCTCAATACAGCTACTGATTTAGAATAGCTGAGTAGATACATTTTTTTTTTCTTTCTTCCCCTCTGCACTAACCAATTTATTCAGTTTTGTGAAAATTGAGTTATTCCTGGCGTTATTAGAGGAGGTGAATCTAGGCATGGTCACTTCTGATAATCCCAAGAATGGCTCTCATTTTTGTGTGCTTTTGCATACATATTACTTAATTCCTACAACTGTTCTTTGGTTTCTTTATCTGTAAAGGGAGGCTGACAATACCTCTCTCTTAGAGTGGTTGTGGGATAAAGAAAATGTGCAGCCGGAGAGCCTGCCTTAGGGAGTGTGCTCAGTAAACATGGGCACTCCATAAACATTGGCACTCCATAAACATGGGAACAATTATGTCCTTATGAAATAAACATTGTTATTCATATTGGGCTGATGAAGAAGCAGGCTCAGAAGGAAGAAGAAACATGTAGACACACCCAGAATCACCTGACCACTAAGTGGTCCAGCTGGAGCTTGAATTCAGGGCTCTCTGACTACAAAGCTCATTCGCCTATTCACTAGGTCATGCTGCCTCAAAGGTTTTTTAACCTTTGCTGCTGCTTGGCAAAGAGCAAAGGAAAACAGTTGTCTCCTTGGACCCATTGCCTCCTTGTAGTCCTAAGCCACCAGGCCTTATTCCTCCTACCCCTGAAGGGATAACACAGTTGTTAAAAATTATCAATAAAAATGTGTCTTCCTAAATGCTCTCTCACTATTTTCTGATTCCTGTTCTTGCCTGCCTTCAAACCTAGCAGCTATTTCCTCACTTTCACTTCTGTTTTTCTGACATCACAGTTATTTATCTTTTAAAATTGAGGTTAAACGGCTCCCCCATTTCCCCTTCTTCTTTCTGAGTTTTCTGTGCACTGCTTTTCCTTCTTCTTCACCTCTTCCTATTTCATATCCCAAGGAAGCAAGGTAGGGGGGTGAGAAGGCTGATCAGATCCCTGATTTGCAGCCAGTTGCCTTCCCAGCAGACTTGGTTTATGGAAGGGAGCACAGAGAACTGATTGGGCTGAAGTTGATGGCAATTAAATGGTGCTTAAAGTAGAAATAGAGATTTCATGATTGGAAGAAAGAAGAGTGAAATAAACCCTTCAGTGAATCCAAACTGACTAGGAGACATGTAGGAATCATTTTTTATGTTCCGAGGAGCCATGCCTTCTTTATACTACCTATAAAAAAATAAGTTGATAATAATTTAATTATGATTTTATTTTTATCAGATTGGTAATTTTAAAAAATCATGTTCATTAGTTTCTTGACTGAAATCTTTTCACTGATAACTAGCAAATGACTGGTGCTTAGAATTCATTATGCCCAGAATTGTGATACAAAAGTGTGTGTCCAGTGGTTCTCATTTTACTCATTTCTCAGTTGAAAGCTTCTGATTTCTTTTGGGGGCAGGGGGACAGGCAAGTATCCAGGGAGATATCTAGTATACAGGAATATTCAGTTCTTCCCCCATACCTCATATATGAATGTTTGAGAAGAATAACACGTAAATTAGGTATTACATATCAGTAAATGTTTGCGTCCTAGGGCCTAGCCTAGAGCTAATTAATATCAGGCATAAGACATCCGCAAGAGCCCTTTACCTACCACCTCACTGATTGCCTTAATTGAGACTTTTGGTGACTAGTGAAATGTTTGCATTGCATGAATATACTTAAATTTCACCAATGTTGGCTTTTATCCTAGGAAGCTAGTCTCAGACTGCATTTTCAGAGAGAAATATTTATAATATCCTAGAATTCCAGTTTGACAATGGATCCTTGGTCATGATTCTGGCCTTAACATTATAGACTTTTGATTTAGGCCTTAAAAACTAGTATTTAAAAATGAGTATGCATTTAAAAACTAGTATTCTGCATTTCTGATAGAAGTATAAAGATAATTTAGGAATGTGTTATTCTTCCTTGCTACTGGTATGTTTGGTTTTAATAGAGAATGGTCAAGTATACATTCTGTTTTTGTTGGGTATATATGTGGGGTATGTTAATGGATAATTATCCTGGGGTGGTTTAAGCTTATTTGGAGATAAGAACATGATGATCTATCTGACATGGACTTCTTCTAATAGGAGCACAGGTGAACAAGATTGCCCACTGTCTTGTTCCTTTGAAGAAGGAATGTTCTCACTCATTGTCATTTAATAACCTCTCATTGGTGCATTGTCAAATTCTGCCTTAGTCTTATATATATTTCTTGCCTGCATTTTCTGAAGTGCCAGGTGATTCTCCAATACGATCTTTCTATATGACCCTGTGCATGGCTCTCTGAAACCATGCAGGGCAAAGGAGTAAGAGCCCCATGTGAAATGAGAGGTAGTTAACAGGAAACAGGGAATACAGCAGTCCTTGTATACATTTATCTGTCTTTTTTTCCTTTTTTAGTGTTTGCTGCTCATCTGTCCTTTTTTGATTTCTTTAGCCTTTATTCCTTTACAAATAGTCTCTGTGATGATTATTGCCTCTATTTTTAGCCACACCCACAGTTGCTTTGTGAGTGAATCTGTTCAGATGTATGAGTGATATCTCTTCCAGCTGATTGGCATTTTTGAAGTATGATAACATGCATACAGCTGTAGTGTAAATAGGAGCAGTTGTGGAGAAAGGCCTATTAATAAAGGTGTGAGTTCTGGGAAATTCCAGTGGAACAATTCTAAACAGCCGTAAACATTATAAATATTTAAGAAAGAAATAAGCTGCTATCTACCTTCTGTATTTACTTCCTTGACAGTTTTTGAAGTTTGGACATTTGAGGATTAATATGTAGGAAAAACAAAAAGCCCAAATGGCATTTGGCATGTAAATGATGCTATAGTGAGCAGGAAACATAGTCATTTCCTGCTTTCATGGTAATTGAAAGGTCTGAAACCTGGCTTCCCAATAAAGAACAAGTAGGCAAATAAATTGGAGGCTGTCTTCTTAGGATTTATTGAAGCTGTTTTGACCAAGTAAAAAGATCATTTACCCGTAAAAGCTCAAATCTAAGGTTTTTTTTCTTTTTCTTTAATATTAGCTGTTTGAAAGACGCGTGAGGACATAAAAGGAGGAAAGAAGCCGATTTTATATATATCTGATATTTAGATAAAACCCAGGCAAAACAATTAGATTTATGGTGTTTTTCTGTAGCTGTTTTCCTTGGCACAGATAATACCAGGCCAACTTGTCTGTTTCTTTGCTTAGAGTTATGATCAAAAGAACTAGAGCTTTATCATCATTCATGGTTCTTCTTCATTAGTTGGAAACAAAGTTCTTTTCACCTTAATTGATGAAATGTTCTTGGTTTTGCACACATCTTGTTTCAAGATTTCAATATTTTGCACAAAAATAGTTTAATGGATTAGGGAATTATGACTGAGAATATCAGATCACTTGCTACCCTCACTGTCACATACACTCATCCCAGTAACATGTGGTGTGACTCACCCAGGTGTCATATGCTTCTCAGATTGTGGCTGTGAGCTGTGGCTTGTTTTGTTGCACTTTGAAAGGATTTTCTAAAGTACTCATGCCAGTCAGCTCTAGTTACTTGGATGATGCCCTTCCTTGTTTCTACCATTAGATATTACACAAATTCTCAAAGAGAACCCCTATGTAAAAACAGATTAAACGTGTGGATTGCCCTGAAAAATGAAAATTTATAAATACCCATTAGGCAATAGCACAATTGCCCCACCATAGAACAAGATTAAAGTTGCTAGAGTGGTTAAATTTGTTATTGCTGAGTATAGAAATTAGATTTTCTGACTATATTGAGATTTCTGTGGTTTCTTGATTTCTTAAGGTTTTTAACCCTGAATATTATTAAAATCTTAAAATGTTAAGGTTAAAGCTTCCCAAATTTATTAGCTTGAACTTGACTGAAGTCAGTAAAAGGGAAAAAAATATATAACATCTCATTGCTTAAAAGGGTCTGAGTGAAGGGAGCAAACAAGAGCCAGCAAATGCAAGTTATGCAAATGTCACTGCTACCTTAGTGTGGTCTAATTCCTGGTCCAAGAACAATTGCTGTTTCTTTGCTGAAAGCAGAGATAACAAATGACAATTTTTCCAGTTAGAAAGATGCAACACACTTATCCCTATAGGAAAACAAATCTGTAAAGTGAACCAACCCTGTATGGCCTACCACTCTCTTATGGTATGGGTGACCTGGGGCCAGTGACCTCTTTGAGGTTGGAATATCTTTTCCTGTAAAATAGAGGTGGGTGATGGGTGGGAGGGTGGCATTTCTAAAGCCCTTCTCTGACATTAGATTTGTATGATTTGAAGCTAAACTCGGTGTAGTTCATATAGATGCCTTTTCCTGAACTCAAGCTTGCATTGAATGCCAGACATACCCACTTTTGGGGCAATTAGAATATGAGGAAAAAGAGGATTCTTTCTTGGATCTGTCACTACAGTGAACCTGCAAAGCAGTGTGCTTCCTTTCTTAAAAGGACAGCTGTAAGAGGACTGTTGGGTGGAACCAGCCTGTTCTCTAAATTGGCTATAGGCCAGGCCATAGCCCTTTCACTAATCTGCCACTCCACTTAGTTGATGAATTCATGAGCGTAGCCTGTATGCAATGTCTTATCCTAGACATTGTAGAGATTACAGAGTAATAAGTAACAAGGTTTGTGCCCTTGAAATATGTCTACTTGGGTGACCAGTTTCACTTCTGGACTGAGAAAGAACACAAGGCTGCCTTTTCTGGGTGGTGAATTCCAGTATTGACAGCAGGAACTCTGTGCCTGGAAAAGGGAAACTGGGCTGGAGTAACCGGAAGAGGAGATAGTAGGGTTCTCTAACCTCTTGATCTTTTCTTCCTTCTCTTGGTCCTGTGGTCTAAGCTGGCCAGAGTTTGTTATAACTCAGTTCTATCCCATTCTTTATCCAAAGGGTTTAGTTACTGGAAATACCAGTGTGTCTTGCTAGTGTTCTTAGACACTTAAATGTAATTATACATAAATTGACTTTAAAATAATGTGAATCATACCTTAACATTAGGAAAGTCATCGTCCTGTTCCCTGCTCTCTCCCCCCTCCGGGAAACCTTTGGTGAATCCTTTCATGAGGAAATAATGATTTTCATAGTGGGAGGAATAATATCTTGATTGACCTGTTGTGTAAGTTTTAAGATTTTTGAATATCAGGTTTTCTTAAAGTGGAATTCAGGCTATATGGCATGGGTAGACTAATGTTACATATGATGAAATGGTGTAGCATGGACCCCAGGGAGGTTTCAGCGCACACTTCAGCTTTTAAGTACTAGGCCTAATTGAATGCCGCTGGCTTAATTAGTATATTTAACATGACTGATTTGATGAATTTCCTTTATTTTCTTCTCAGACTTCTGTCCATTGCAAAACATTTGCTTTATTTATTTTGGAGCAGGTAGAAGCATTCAAAAAAAACGTGGAACACATAAAGCAAGTGAAGAACTAACCAGGGAGATTTAAGCCAGAAATTTTGCATTTGAATCCTAGTTTCATCATTTGAAGCATATTAAAGTTAATTGCATTTGGACCCATTAGTTTGGACTTCTTTAAAAGCAGATTCTTTAAAGACATAGGCTACCCATGGGAAAAAGATATGTTAAGCTTACTGTGTGAATATTGTAGGGACATTACTTTCACTCCTTTAAAGTGTTTCCAAATGCCCTTGTAACTCCTTTAGAAACAGAGAGCAATAAAATTTTAGAACTATAATGCATGTGTGTGTGTGTGTGTGTATAGTCATGCATTCCAGAGAGGGAAGTGAGATGTGAGATATGTAAGATCATATAACTCTTTTTAGTAGCAGAACCCAGTAGCACATTTCTAAGACGGATGTTTATTATAGAACAGGGGTTCTTAACCTTTTTTGTTCCATGGACCCCTTCTCAAAATGTAGCGGCAGATAGTTTTATGACACTCAACTAGTGTCGGGTCTATCAACTAACATAATTTCAAAGTATGGATGAGCGTAAGCGATTTTTTGAGATATGCAACAACTGTAATGTGATATGAAATGAATACTACTGTAATTTATTGCATACATTCATAAGTGAGGGAAATGCTAGATTTCAGTTAGAGGTCAGAGAAAATAATGAGTTGATTTTTTAAAATTCAAACTCACAGACCCCCTGAAATATTTCCACAGACCCCTTGGGAGTCTGTGAACCCCTGGTTAAGAACCCCTGTTATAGAGGCCTTTTTTTTTTTTTTTT
>JAQZBX010046294.1:0-20807 GCA_029593785.1 Cabassous unicinctus | reverse complement strand
TTTTTAAAATTTTTATATATCATAAGACATTTAAGTACTTCAGAGGGAGATAATAACCATTCCAAATTTTGTATAAGTTTGAATTACCATAAATTTCAAGTGGTGTAAACCTATATTAAATGACTTGTCATTTGATGGATCTTTTTCAATCTTTAGGCTGCTTCCAAGTAGGCAAAAAGGAAGACCTTATTTAGAAATTACTTTTGAAGTAATTTTTTCTTTCACTATTATCTCATCAAAGCAAATTTGATATTTAGGGAAAATGGTTCCTGGAAATAAAATGCCACTGTTTTGCAAAGGGCTCCTATTCTTATATATTGCCTCAAAATGTTTTAACAACTTCAAAAGTGCTGTTAGGTTATATGTGAAAAGACTTTTCTTTTGTAAACAGTTAACAGTGCTTTGTAGTTCTTCAAAGCATTTAACTGTTCTATAGGATACTGCCATTTCAGAAGCAATTAAATTTGGGGCTTCTTCACAACCAATGGAGAAACAGGTATTCAATTCTTTTGGGACCAGAAGACTTGACTCTGGCTCTAGTCTAAACTCTTTTTTTTTAAATCCCTTTTTGACCCAGCTTTGTACTGAGTCTTCTTAATTGCTTCTTGGTGTAAAGATGTCTGTTTACTGTTTGCTAAAGGCTGATCTGTGGATTCCACTTCAGAATTATCAGAGCTGTCATTATCCACCAGACTTTGAGATGTTTCAGGGAAAGTCAGACTATCAGCCTAAGGCATAGCATGGTTCTCCTTGGATGTCACAACTTGGTTCGTTGGTTCAGAAGAAGCATTAGAGGCCCAGGAGACCCAAGCGTTTATGTTAACATCAAGAACAATGGAAAAATGTGGTTCTGTTTGGTTGGTGTTCCTGTCTTGGACAAGTGAGGGCATACAACCACAAATATTGAAGCCATCTTCAGATTCTGTTACATCAAAGTACTTGCAAATGGTGAAGAGATTATCCCAGTCTTTTTGGAGTAATTTTAAATATTTAAGAAAATATTCAAGAAAATAGGTTTCTGATGAAATCAAATGGTCAAGAAGAATGGTAGAATCAAATCCTATATTTTTAAAGAAGAATAAGAAAATACAGTGAGGATTATAGCCACACACATGTGTTCCACCTTACTTTGTCTTGGGTCAAGCTTTCAGTAGCTTTACAACAAGACCTAGGGATGCCATGGCGGCCTCCAATACACCATTGTCTTGTTCTATGAAGATCCTGAAGAGCCACTCGCAGGGATTGTGTAATTTCAGAGAGAGCTGAAGATGAGGCTTTAAGAAGGTCAGTAACTAAGACATGAATCTCTGCAAATCAACCTTCATTTCATTTGCTGAAGTTCAATTTTTTTAATTATTATTTTTTATTTTTAAAGAAGCTTTAGATTACATAAATATTATATAAAAATATAGGGGATTCCCATATGCCCCATTCCCTTCCCCTCCCACACTTTCCCATATTAACAACATCCTCCATTAGTGTGGTACATTTGTTACAATTAATGAAAACATATTGAAGTATTGCTACTAACCCTGGACTATAGTTTACAGAACTGTAAACTATAGAACTGCTGGTGGCCACTGCCTTTATATCAATAATAAAAGTTTACTGAAGTTCAATTTTGAAACTTGATTTCTAAGGATTTAATTAAAACTTAAGCTCAGTGCTCTAAAGATCACTTGATATAGACCAGAGATACTTTCACATCTAGGCTGAAGTTCATTGCCTCCAAAGTAAGAAGGCTTTCCATGAACAGACAATGTCCTCAGCATTCCCAAAGTCACGGCCTGCAAAATGGCATTAGCTAAAGCCAACATATCCACATCTAAATGATGATCTGGTGGCATTAAAGCAGGGAAGATCCAGGTAAGAGGTCTTCACTCACTTTACAGAGAAGGCACTTTTTAACAAATATGTGAGCTTCCTTTTTTTTTTTTTACCCTTAGGCTAGTAAAAAGAATTTATTGGGAAATGGGGGAAAAGAACAGGGCTTGCTGAGAAATGGGAGAAAAGGATGGAAATATGCACTGAGATTTTGTGTGGGCTCCTCTAGGCAGAGAGAGTGTGTTTTGGCTTGTGTGGTCACCTTTTAAGCTATTAATTATTCCTCCCCTTGCTAATGCTAAGGGAAAGGGCCCCAGCTGTTATTGGTTACCCCACCAATGGTGAGGGCCAATGGTGAGGCCTATTTGGAATATCCAGGGCCTCCGCTTGGCCCTGGAAAGAATCCCAGCTGGTAACACAAGGTCAAGGTCAAGGTCTCAGTGGGATCTTGCAGTCATGTTGTCTGTTGGCCGTGTTGTCAGTCAGCCATGTTGTCTGTCAGCCATGTTGTGGCTCTTCATTTCCTTGTTTCCCTGTACTAACCTACCTTAACTCCCCCCTCACAGAGTTCATGCCCTTATTCTTAAGTGGGTACTGGGGGGAGATGGCCATTCTTTTTCAGTTACTTCCTGCTGGTTAGGGCAGTAGTCCCTGCCTGACAGAGTGTAAACATCTCTGGCTACTTTATTGTGGTTGAGGGAAGACAGGTCCAACACCCTGGTTGGAACTGGATGAAATCCTCACATAACTAATAAGGCGCTGATTCTGTAAGATATATACTTAATTAGAATTTTGAAGATACATGGTTCTATTAAAAGGATAAAGAAGATGGTGGTATGCATGCCAAAAAGGGGGCCAGCCATGACATACTGGACCACAAGAGTGACAAAGGCCAAGTGCCTTCAGAGGCTGCATCCTCCCAAAGTTGATGGGAAGCAGCATTCTTCTTGAGTTCTTCTATGCTGTTGTTTAACTCTAGGGAGAGATTGTGGTAGACCTGCTGCATTTGGGTATAAACTGCCAACCCCAGTTCCCACAGCAGTGGTTATGCTTAGGACAGCTAGGACAGGTATGAAGAGAGGCACTGCCCTAAACATAAACTCACAAAGACACTATAGGCAACAACAAGAAAAGTGTTTGGTAAACAAAATAAAGACAGTACTCAAGAGAGCCATTCCTTTATTGTATAGGCATATTCATTAACTACTTAGAAAATGAAGTAAATTTACCAAAATTTTTAACATGTCCAATATCCTTCTGTACATGATTTAGAATGGAAGATATATCATAATAATCATCAGTCATATAGGTACAGTACTTAATACTAATCAATGCACAAGTTCCTCTTTGAGCTGTAGTTAATAGATCTAAGCTCCATGTTTGCTATACCATACATGTTATCTCTTCATGGGGGGAGGCCATAACGCCAATTGTGTTTGTTTAAGTTCTACTCACAGTACTCTGGTAATGCCCTTCACAAAGCCAGCATGCTTGATCCTAAGGAGAGACTAGGAAGGTAAGGCTCCAGTGTTTGACTGGCCTGGTGCATTGCTCCCTTCGGCACTATGAAACAGAGCCAGTCTAGAGGCAAAGTCCATTGGTCATATTGAGCAACTGCCAGCTGCTGCAGGAGTCTGAAACTGTAATGTACTCTCCATCCACTTCAGGAGCATATTCAGAGATGTAGTAGATACTTTCATTGTTTTAGGGGTCAGTGACCAACCTAGCCAGTAACTCAAATGGAGAAGCACCATGCAGGTTATTTGGGCCTGGTTTGAATGTACAAGAAAGTTTTACAATCTGAACTCTATCTCTTAATCTTTATACACTTTTTAAACACTTCCAATGCAATGTATAACATATCAAATGAACTTAACTTTCTAGTACTTTGTGTTTGACTTCTACACCTTTACCATGATGATATTAATTAACAGATATTTTACTTTAGCAAAACAGGAAAAACTACTTTCTCCATTATTTTATGAAAACTGAAGATTCCCAATGGAATCAAGGTTATCTTTCCTTACCACCACTTTAATATGCAGATTGAGGTGGCCTCTGACAGGTGTGCCTGTTATGAAGTTATTTTTTATTATAAATATCAATGTAAATTTCTAATAAATAATGGCTTTTTCGAATTAGCCATTTAAATGCTTCAGTTTAGAAGATGCTTTTACAAACTTCTTATAATTAACCATAACCACAGTTACCTTACCTTAAAATAAGTTTATTAAATTATAATTAGTAACCAAATTTACTTTAGCCATTTAAGAGAGGGCAGATTTACATTTCCTTCTTTAACTTAATTTCATTAAATATGAACTTACAACTTTCATCTTAAATATTTAATACATATAATGTTAATTTATTTCATTGGTATCCTATAAACCTAGGGAGATTACACCCAGGCTAAATAAAATTGAAACCATTATAGTTTATGCAAGGAATTTTCTTTTTCCTTCCTTTACAGGAGGCTTAAAACTTCTTTTCTTTAATAAAATTCTAAAATTGTGAATAATCTTAAAAGCATACTGACTACTGGGTTCTGGAATATATAATTGTTTAATTTGTTTTAATTATAGTTTAAAAAAGATCTTTCCATAGCTTTCAAGGATTTTTCCTTTACTTACTGAAATTTTGTAATAGAATTATTCACCACCCTTATTTTAAGGCTGTTAAAAAGTTTAAATTGGATAATTACAGGGCAAACTGATTCTTAATTCTCCAGCCTAGAAGACAGAGTTTTAATCTTCCACACTTAGCCCCTCCCTCAGAGCTCTTACCTTGAGGCTGGGTAGGTCAAAGAGCTCAGGAAAATCTTTTTCCCTTTCCCAATAGTTTTTATATTCAGATTTCTATGATTTTTCCATCTTTCTTAGCCTAATTTGGGCTCCAGGAATATTCCACATATATAACTGCATATTTAATTTTTAACAATTTGATTAGAGCTCTTTTAAGAATTTTCATTTGTTAATTTTATATTACCACCCTGATGTATGAAGATATATACTAAGCAAAGAAACATAAAAAGTTAGAGAGTTACTTATAATTTTAACAAATAAGCAGACACAAATAGAAACAGAAGCACACAATTCACTAATGTTACTTATAATTTTCATTCTCTACAAAATAAGTTTAACTATAAGATAACATTTAAAAGATGTTTGAAGGCTATTTCTAATTAATCTGCACTGTGACCATACAGATTTGCACAAGAATTTTGTTCTTTAATTATTGGCTTATAACCAAATTTTTCCCAATGCTTTAAAATACAATTTACAATATTTCTTTTACCACAGAGCTTTGCTTTCTTCCCATTTTGACTTTGGCAGACCTTGGATGAAAAACACTGATTCCAGTATATTCTCACTGAGGTCATTGAAGACTCAGGGAAATCTGTTTTTTTTTTTTTTCATGACTTGTTGCTTTATAGGAACACCAACACTTGAGGTGGGATCCCCCCTCCCCAGTCCTCGGCCACGGCCACTGTACTGGAAGAGTGGACTTCCAACCCTGAGGGTCAAGAATTCCACCAGGCCACAAACAACTGGAGTCACGAAAGAAAGCAGGATTAATAATACCAGTGGAAGGACAGGAGACAGGGTTGTCTTAAATTTGCATTCCCCTAAGACACAGGGGACAGAAGTTGTCATGAAATAACCATAAGCAAAGGCAAGGGGTGAGGCTAGACCTGAAGTAACCATAAACAAAGGCAAACTCAATTTATAATTACCATTACTATGGCTGAAGTCTAAGGGCAAGGTGTAGCTAGTGAGCTAGATCTGGAAAAACCATAAACAAAGGTAAACTTAATTTAGAATTATCATCACTACAGTAGTTCTAGGCTAAATCCACCCAGTTATAGCAATTTCAGATATTATCCTTCTGCCATTTTATAATATAAAGGCATCTATATAATGATCTTAACTCTTAGTTACAGTTTCCAGTATGTTTTCACTTTAAAAACAAATTGGGCACTTCCATTTATTAACTAAGCAACGAAAACAATTTTATTAGTAACAGCTTTGCTGAGTTTTTCTGCTTTTCTTGCAGGTGAACTCATTCCACTTGTGAATTATACATCAAAATCCAATTGTAATAGTATTGACATTTAAAGACTCATTTTTAGGTTACCTTTCACTGTTATCCAATTTAACAGGCAAACCTCAAATCTGATTTATGATTTCCTAGACACAAGCACATAACAAAGTTAAAGCAAGCACAGATTAGAATGGAAGAGAGAATTTTATACACTTAGCTTAGCTTAGGGAAAGACTTGACTTTAGAATCACCTAGACGCAAACTCCCAGTGTCTGTCCACAGCAGAAACTTCATGCAGGACCCTCTAGCTTAGTTCCTTTTGGTGAAAGCCTGAGTGGGCCAGGTAATAATGTCTAGCACACAAGATCTCAAAATTAAAATCCTCTGGCAAGTGAACTGTAACATCAGGTAGATTCTGGAAGCTAGAAGAAGTTCAAGCAATTCTAGGAAACTCATCAAGCTGTTTATTATTTTAGAAGTATTTTGGCAGTTTTCAAAATGCTGAGAAAATAAAGAGCTGTAAAATACTTCAAAAGTAGTGTCAAAAGGTCCCAGGAAATGCTTTAGAATTTGAGTTTTTGTGTGTGTGTGTGAACATGTATCTTTAAAGATTTCTTTTATTACAACTGTAAGAGTCCAGAGATAGCAAGCTATCTTATCACTTTCAGAGTACTAGAAAGATTTTTTTTTTTTACAAAAAGCAATCCAGGAATTACTTAATGTTATCTTCTCTCAGTTGGAAACACAGAAGCAATGCAAGGCATTTTGCAGCCATGTGAGATACCAATTTATCTGAATTCTGGAACATAGAGATTAATTTAGAATCCACTTTAGATGATTTTAAGAGAATTTTAATGATATCACTGTATTTCTCCTTTGCGTGGAACTCAGTTTTGCTAGACAATATTCTGGTTATCATCACTTTGATCACTATGAACTGAAGCAGTGTTATTTCTTGGGCACTGCTCATCTGAGAGTGTTGCTTCATACACTCTAGTGCCATAGAGATGGTAGCCAGATGTGCAGGGCATGACTGGTTCTTGTCCTGGATACCATGGGTATTTGACCATTCTAGGGAGGTGGCTATAGAGAAATCTTGATCTGAAAATGTGGGGCTGAGATAGAAGATGTAATTGTGGCTGTTTTTTTCAAGCAAGGTTCCAAGTAGTACCTTTTTGTATAATTGTTCTAAAACTTCACAGAAAGCTTTCATTTTGTCTTCTAAAATATATCTTTTATGAGAAGTTTTACAACTCCACATTGTAAGTATTATGGATCTTGGAAATGAGATGACTCTCTAAGATAGTTCTTCAGTAAAACCATGCAGGACTGGAGGAAGGTATAGCTTTTGGACACCAAACTTTCAGGAAGCAATGACACAGTGGAATGTCTGGGGAAGGGTGGTCAGGATGCTGACAAGTTTTTGAAGCCATTTATACTGGATAAACAAGATCTGTTCAACTTTCCAGGGATCTGGCTGGCCCAGGCCACTATGTCTTTGTACTGCCATTCCAGTGAACACCTGCCCCCTCTTTCCTTAAATCATATATTGAAGGAACAGATTTCAGCCTTGCCTCCTGTCTCCTTTCTGGTCAACCTCACAATAAAACTCTTTATTTTCTCAAATTCCCAATATCGTAGTACTGACCTCTGTGCATGTTAGGCATTGAACCCTTGCTCGGTAACATCATGAGTATTGAAAACCAGTGTGCATTTTACATTTACATCATATCTCAATTCTGACTAGCTGCATCCAAGGGCTAAAAAGCCACACATAACCAGTGCCCACCATATTGGACAGTGATGTCCCAACATAAAGCATGGCTCTTCATTGTTGGTGGACTACATTTTCTTCTTCTATCAATCATGTTGTAGTCTTACAAAGTGTTTCAATCAGTCATACTTATTATTGTAGTTATGAGACATTAATCTGTTTCTATGGAAATTAGATTGATTAATTTGGAAAGACTTGATAAAGACAACTTTGTCAAAAATATAAAATTACTTTAGAATTAGGTGTGAAGGAGACTATTTTAAGAGATTTGGGGAATAAAATGTCAGATTGTTTCTAAATGTCTCTGAGTTCTTGCTCCATTTTCAAAAAATTGAAACTGAACTAATTAATGAGGCATTATGAATATGGCTTATAAATGGAAGACCATACCAAATTCCACATGATTTGCCCATCTTCAAAGAAAAGGTCTTAGGTCTGTCTGAAGAACTGAATCATGTACCGTATGGTGGTTTAGAATAGTGTGTACCCCCAGAAAATCATGATCTTAAAGCTAATCCATTTCTGTGGGTATGAGACCCAATCTATTGAGCTACATCAGTGAGGCATGACTTAGGTTGACTCTCTGCAATCTTTCTGGGTCTGATAGAAATGGAGGCACAGAGAGACAGACAGACAGAGACAGGAAAAGGAAGCCACCATATTGGATATTGCCATGTAAGAGAAGAATCTCCAGTTTCACCCATAGCTGAGCTACAACGAGAGCAGCACTAGAGAAGCTCAAAGAGTTGAGGCCCAGGGAGAAACAAACCATATGCACAAAAGCTTGCAGCTGAACTAAGGAAGATGCGGAGCAGCTGAGACTGATAAAGGAGGCTGGAAAGAGGCAAGCCCTATGCTTGGTTGCCCTCAGCTGAGCTCAAACTTTGGCAAAGATAGGCAGCCATCTTGCTTCAACACCTGGCAGCTGACTTTGGTGAGCTTAATTTGGGTATTTTATGGCTTTGGAACTGTAAGCTTTTACCCTAAATAAACCCTTTATAAAAGCCAACCCGTTTCTGGTACATTGCATTGGCAGCCCTTTGGCAAACTAAAACAAAAACTGACAAGTTTTTTTTTTGTGTGAGATTTGTATGAATGGAACCACTACCAGCATGAACTAAAAGGGATAGGAAAGGGACAAAATTAAAATACTCTTTTATGAGTCTTTGCTTCAGCTAAAAGTTTTGATTAAATAGCTGTGTTATTTGGAGCTATGTACCCCAGAAAAACATGTTCTTAAACTTAATCCATTAAGTTTAATGGATTAAACTTAATCCTGTGGGTATGAACCCATTGTAAGTAGGACCTTTTGATGAGCTTACTTCAGTTAAGATGTGCCCCAACTCAATCAGGATGGGCTTTAATCCTATTACTGGAGTACTTTATAAGCAGAATGAAATTTAGATAGATAGAGAGAAAGCCACAAAGGGAACCACCGGAAGCTAAAAGTCAAAGGAATCAGCACAGAAAAAAGAGGGTAGAAGAGGCCACCATATACATTGCCATGTGACAGAAGAGCCTAGGATTAAAGATTTCCAGCAGCCAGCTCTAGAACACTAGTCTTTGGGAGAAAGCATTGCCCTGGTGATGCCTTGATTTGGAGTTCTCCTAGCCTCAAAACCTTAAGTCAATAAATTCCCATTGTTTAAGCCAACCCATTGTATGGTATTTGCTTTAATACTAGCCAACTCCTATTATCATCATAATGGGTAAAAGGACATCTACTAAACTCATGTGCCTCTACCAGAATCACTTGGAGAGATTTTTCTAGCCATGCCAACCAGTTCTCCCAACATAGAGCATGCAGAAATATAACCCTTTGAATCCAAGAAATCCTGCCAAGATTATTAGAATCAGTACTCAGTAACAGTGCTTAGTTACTGGTGCAGCTGAAACAGGGTCCCTAATATGTGCCAATACACTGTCTTCTGGGGTCTCATCATCCCTCTCTAGGAAGTGAAGGGGCTGGACTTAATCTTTTTGCATGATATTGTAGCTTCCTTAGGCCTCTCCTGGTGATGGGAATCTTAAAGTCAGCACAAAAAACACATACCTTACTGATATGACACTTCAGAAAACCAGAGGAATGAAATGTGAAGAAGCTAGTTGAACCAAAATTGCCCTTCTCTTGTTAATCACTAGACGTAGTTGCTTAGTTTCTGTTTTCAAGGGTATATAGTCCAAAGAGCCTTTATTTATGCAAATAAGTCATATATGTTTCTGTAAAATATTTAATATAGAATCTCCAAAGTCCTTAAATTTTCAAAGGATAATAGAACTAGAATTCAGCAATCCTGGTTAAGCTGATTATGTCAATCAATACAAAGAATTATTCAATTCAATTGAGGAAAAAAATCAATCCAGTTATTTGGCATCACATAGAACTGAAAATTTTAACTTATCAGTATATTCAAATAATGTCAATAAAAAAGAACAACCAAATTAATAAAATACTTTGTATTTTTGTCAAAGTTTATTCCTGGATAAAGTGTTTCTACAGAAAATTGTTAAGAAAAACAGAACCATAAAAGAGGTTAAGCTTTTGAGACCTTATATGCCTGAAAATGTCTTTATTCTGCATTTATACTGGATTGAGAGCTGGTTCGGGTGTAGAATTCTAGGTTGGAAATCATTTCTATCCTAGAAGGCTTTGCTCTCAGATCTTCTAGCTTTCAGTATTGCTGTTGAGAAGTATAATGCCATTTTTATTCTCTATTTTCTTTCTACCCATATCAATCTTTCTTTCTCTTTCTCTTTCTGTGGTATCTTTTATAGTCTTGCAATTTGCTCCTATAATCAGAGATTTCACAGGGATATGCTCTCTTTTTATCCATTGGACTGGGAATTTCTCTTTTTATCCATTGGAGTGGGAATTTCATGCCCCATCAATTTAAAACTCATGTCCTAATTTTTGGTAAATTTTTTGGATCATTTGTTGATGATTTCTTTTTCTGAATTTTCTCTATTCTCTATTCCTTGAACTTATGTATAATAAAGATTTTGGATTAATTCTCTGGTTTTATTGTTTATAATCACTTTACTATTTTAAGAAAGATTTTTTAATCCACATGTACAAGAAATCCTCAACTTTATATACCCATCACAATATAACCCTGGCTGCCAGAACTATGGAATCCAGGTGAGGAAAGATTATTAGAGATCTGAACAGTCAAAATATAAATTTTTTATTAGTCTTTAGTTTCCAGATTGTCTAATTGCCATTAACCCATACTGGTCTACTTTGCAGAGAGAGTCTTTTTTACCCACCCCAGGAAACAAAACTTTAATCTTCCACAGGGTGGTTACTGAAAGAGAGGGTAGGCATGGGAATTTACTGACTACAAGTTCGGTGGACGGTATCTGGAGGTCTAATTGCTCTGAAAACTTTTAAATTTAGATAAAATTCATATAGCATAAAATCCGCCATTTTAAATGTTTTCAAGTATACAAATCAGTGTTTTTCAGTATGCACAATATTGTTTAACCATCACCATTAAATAATTTCAGAACATTTTTATCACACCAAAAAGGAGTCCTGTGCCATTAGGAAGTCACTCCATACTCCCCCCACCTAGAGTTCCTGGCAACTAATAATCTACTTTCTGCCTCTATGGATTTACTTATTCTGGATATTTCATATATATGGAATCATACAATATGTGGTCTTTTGTTTCTGGCTTCTTTTACTTAGCATAAAGTTTTCAAGGTTCATCCATATCATAGCATGTAATGGCCAATTTTATATGCCAAATTGACTAGGACACAGGGTCCTGTTGTTTGATAAAACACTGGCCTAGTTGTTGCTGTGGCCTAGTTGTTGCTGTGGAGGTGTTTCATAAATGGAATTATCACCTACAATCAGTTGACTTAAAATAGAAGATTGCCCTCATAATGTGGGTGGACCTCATCTAATCAGTTGGAAGTCTCAAGAGTGAGAACTGAGAGTTCCGGGGATCAAAGGATTTCTGCCTCAAAACTACACCCTCCACTCCTTCCTGAGGTTCCAGCCTAAGGAATTCAGACTCAAGACTTCAACATCACTCATACCAGAATTTCTAGCCTCCAGCCTGTCCTAAAGAATTTGAACTTCCCAGACCCACAATCGTGTGAACCAATTTTCTCTAACCTCTTTATACACACACACACACACACACACACACACACACATACCTACACACACTTATTCATATATCCTGTTGGTTCTGTTTTCTAGAGAACCCTCAAGATAAATAGCACTTATTAGAACCTCATTCCTCTTTATGGCTGAATAATATTCCATTGTATGAATATTCTGTTGTATGAATAAAATGCTGTTGTGAACATTTGTGAACAAGTTTTTGCATGAGCATATATTCTCATTTTTCTTATCTTGAGTGTATATATAGGAATGGAATTGTTGAGTTATATGGTAATTCTAACTTTACCTTTTTAAGCAACTGCCAAACTGCTTTCCAAAGTGACTGCACCATTATCAGTTTCTACTAGCAACATGTAAGAGTTCTGATTTCTCCACATCCTCATGAACACTTAATTTTCTTTTTTTAAAAAATGATTGCCCTCCTAGTGGGTGTGAAGTGGTATCTCATTGTGGTTTTAATTTGGATTTCCCTAATGGCTAATGATTTGCACATCCTTTCATGTGTTTATTTGTTATTTTTATATTGTTTTGGAGAAATGTCTGTTCAAGTCATTTGCCTATTTTCAAAATTGAGTTGTTATCCTTTTGCTGTTGAGTAGTGAGACCTGTTTTATATATTCTGGAACTAGACACTTAGATATATGATTTGCAAATATTTTCTCATTCTATGGCTTATTGTTTCACTTTGATAGTGTCCTTTGCTGCAAAGAAAGTTTAATTTTGATGAAGCCAAATTTACCTATTTTTTCCTTTGTTACTTACGTTTTGGATATAATATTTAGGAAGCTGTTGTCTACTCCAAGGTCATGAAAACTGACATCTATCTTTAAATCTAAGAGTTTTATAGTTTTAGCTTTTCCATTTAGATCTTTGCTCCATTTTGAGTCAATTTTTATATATGCTGTGATGTAAAGTTCCAAAAGCCATTCTTTTGTTTGCAAGTATCTAGTTTTCCCAGCATTCTTTGTTCAAAGACTATTCTTTCCCTATTGAATGGTCTTGTCACCTATGTCAAATATTAATTGGCCATAGATATATGGGTTTATTTCTGGACTCACAGATCTACTCTTTTGATCTGTATGTCTAGCCTCATGTCAGTGCCACACTCTTGATTACTTGGACTTAGTAATAAATTTGAAATTGTTAAGAGTGAGTCCTCCAATTTTTTCTTATTTTTTCAAGATTGTTTTGCATATTCAAGATCACTTACAATTTCATATGAATTTTAGAATCAGCTTGTCTATTCCTATAAAAAGGCAGTCGGGTTTTGATAGGGATTGCATTGAATCTGTAAATCTATTTGGGAATATTAACATCTTAACAATTTTAAGTCTTCCCATCCATAAACATGAGATGTATTTCCATTTATTTAGTCCTTCTTAAATTTCTTTCAACAGTATTTTGTAGTTGTCAGTGTGGGTGTATTACACTTCCTTGGTGTGTTTGAAATTATTTTATAAATCTCAAAAAGGAACTAATCCTTTCCTGTGGGTGTGAGACCCTTTTAACTGGACTATGTCAGTGAGGCATGACTCAGATTGAGTCTCCATCCTTTTTCTGAGTCTGATATAAATGGAAACACACAGTGAAAGGGAGCTCCAACATATTTAATTCTGCCATGTGAGAGAAAGGAAAGGCTCAAAGAGCTGAGGCCCAGGAAGAAATGAGCCATATGCCTGATAGCTTGCAGATGAATTCAGAAAGAAAGCAGAGCAGCCAATCCGATCCTGAGAGAGGCTGCCTAGTAAGAGAAAAGCCCTATGCCTGGTTGCCCAAAGCTGAGCTCTGGGAGACAGGTACAGCCTGGAAGGGAAAGCAGAGACCTAGGCAGAGATTGATGGCCATCTTGATTCACCACGTGGCAGCTGACTTTGGTGAGAAAGCACCTCTTATGGTGCCTTGAGTTGGACTTTTCACAGCTTGGAAAACTGTAAGCATTTACCCCAAATTAATCCCCTTTATAAAAGCCAACCCATTACTGGTAATTTAAATCAGCAGCCCTTTGGCAGACTAAAACACTTGGTTAAATAATTCTTATGTATTTTATTCTGTTCAATGCTACTGTAAATGGAATTGTTTTCTTAAGTTCATTTTCAGATTGTTTGTGTTACCTTAAGCATGGCTATTTCCAAAAGAAGGGCCCACCTGATCCAGCACCACAAAGGAGAAACACGTCTCTTAGTGAGAAAGTGATTTATTGCAAGTACACAAGCAAGGAACTGGGAGAGTCTTTCCCCAAACCAGTTCAAAGTGAGAAGGGAGCAGTTTTTATAGGGGGAATAGGGGTTGAGGATCAAGTGATGACTGTGATGCATTCCTGCAATGTGGGTGATGACTCAAGAAGTTTTTTTTGTTATTTGTTTTTTTTACAGAGTGGGGATGTGGAAAAATTTCTTAATACTGTGTTATCTCCTGGATGTAAAACTCCTGTTTGATGTCCTGGTAAACAGCCTTTTGTCCCTGAGGGAAGTTATGGATTTCCTGGGGTGTTAGTTGCTCTGGGCACCTTTCTGTGGTTTTGCTGAGATGCTATCTTATTCCTGATATTCCTGGGAAGGTCTAGTTATTGTTTTAGGAACTAAGAACAAAGAGTAAACTGCTAAGATTAGGTTAATAGGAAACCAGGTCAATTAGATCTGAGGAAGGTATTTAAGTTTTTCAGAGCTGCTTAAGAAAAGAAATTTTTAATAAGCAAAATTTCCACTATCAAGACCCCCCCTTGAATAAGAAATATTTTGTAAGCATTCCTTGTTTGAGAGAAATGGACAAAGGTCTCATCTTCTGTAGTTACTTCCTGTTAAGCATGGGTAAAGGAATTTTCCTATTATTTTAGAGGATGTTCTAGACATAAACACACAAAGTCAATATAGGTAGCAGCAAGACATGCATATGGCAAGCAAAATGAAGGAACTACTTAAGAAAGCCATTCTCCAACTCATAGGCAAGTTATCAACCACTCAGAAAATGAATCAAGTTTGCCAAGATCTTTTAACATGTTCAATATCCCTCTGCATATGATCCAGTATAGAGGAGATATTATTATATCCATTAGGTATAATACTTAATACTAATCAATGCACAAGTTTTTCTTTGAACTGCAGTTAATGTATCTAAGTGCCAGATTTGCAATATCATACATGTTGTCCCTCCATGGAAGCAGGCAATAATGCCAATTGTATTTGTTTACCTTCTACCCACATTACTCTGGCAATTATTGCTCTACTGGGTATATCCTTCATGCAGCCAGCATATTGCATCACCATTGGTGCTGGAGAGAACAGGAAGGTAGACTCCAATGTTCCACTGGTCTCACATTAGTGCCCTCTGGCACTATGAAACAGAGGCAGTCTGGAGTCAATGTCCATTGTAAATCTAGTGATATCAAGCAATCATTGGCTGGCAGAGCTGCAGGAGTTTTAAGCAGCAGGTATTTCCATCTACTTCAGGAGCATGCCCAGGAGATGTGGCAGATAACTTTATTATTTTAGGGATCATAGTGGCTGATTTAGCCAATAACTTAAATGGAGAGACACCATGCATGGCACTGGGGCCTGGTTTAAATGCACAAGGGTCCAACAACACTGAAGTCCATTCCCTTACTGTGTGGCTTTATGGCTATGTCCACTGCTGTAAGGCACTGTTTGTGCCTCACAAACTTGTTTGATATGAACTAGGTCAGAATATTTAATAGGCAGGCCTAGTACCTTAGTCAGGCATCGCTCTGTGGCAGTTTCTCTATGACCACTCTTTGTGTGTGTGTGTGTGTGTATGTGTGTGTGTGCATGTGTGTGTAGTCATAGGGCTACTTTTTCATCACTTTTAGAGCTGACTAACTTTAACTTTTGGTTACAGGTATCATACAGGTACTTGAAAAAAAATTCTAGGGCGCTAATAGGCTATATATAAAAAGTAAAGCATCTCAGGATTTAGGAATAATAATTAGAGATTAGTCAGGAATAGATGTGACTGCTGCAAGAGCTTACAATCTAGGCCTTAATTTCCATAAATAAAGCTATTTATAGAGATTCTTAACTACAACTTATAGTAAAAGTTTTGTTTCATTTTACTTTTATGCTTTTACCAAGATTATGCTAACCAATAGGCAAAACATAACATGAACTTTTGCCTTGCTTTTCCTTTAAAGTCCCTTTTTTGTTTACAATTGGGTGATGACATGTTCTTTCAGAGAAGTATCAGAGCAAAACTGTATAACTGATAAGAGAGTTCGGTTGTTTTCATAACATCACATTTTTCTAAGAATAACTAAAACTATAAACAACAAGAATATTATCATGCAGATCAGTATTTGGATAGAATAGACAGTGAGAACTTTAAGAGTCTTTAAATTTTTTTTATACAATCCCCAAATATATAAGTAAATTGCACATTTAATTTCTTCATGTTTTCTCTTTTAGAAAGATATTGTTTACCACAAAAAATCTTCGGCATTACTGGAACAAAAATATTTTTCTAGTAAATTTATGAAAACTTAAGATTCCCAATGGAATAAAGATGATCTTCCCTCTACCACCACCTTACACATTTATTGGAACATTAATATCCCCAGCTTAAAACTTGATTCCTTAAAACTTGAGTGGGAAATGTAATATGGATTTTTACACATATTAAGTATATATACTTTAACACCCCACTTTTTACAAGGTGAAAGAACAAATTTTTCTTTTTCTATTTCATAATTTATTGTCTAGCTTTGCTATCAAAAATTCAAGTAAAATGCTCAAGCAAGGACATTTCAAAGAAGTTATGGTTTTAAAATTGACTCCATAATGAAATGGACATTATTGGGAAAGGATCACCAGCCTGCTGAGACAAAAGGCAGGGACAGGGAATAATCTCCGTGGCAACCTGATGCCAGTTTTTTGTCTCCCAAAGCTTCATCCAGTTGAGAGGCACAAGCTTGAGTTGCTGCTTAAGAATATTTGATTTCAACAATAATTATCTTCATTTTTCTTCTGAAAGATTAAAGAGGACACACAATTCACAGTAATGTTTTATATTCTAGGTGATCATCACCAAAATACAAGTTAGAAATGTGCCCATATATGTAGTTGCTTAAAAAAATTTGATTACTATGAGCTTCAGGTAAAAAATCATTTTTAAAGAGTCAATTTTTCATTTACATATAACCAATACATCTTATTCACATACATATGTCTCAGTTTTAATTCTACTTTCTTCATATAAAGTCTATATTTTATCTGGGGTATAACGGTAATATGCTATTTTTATAGAAAGACTATTTAAATACTCTCTTTTTTGTTTGTTTGTTTGTTTTTTAAAGATACTTAGACTACAAAAATCTTACACAAAAAAATACAGGGATCTCCATATGCCCCACTTCCCATACCTCCCACAACCTCCCACACAAACATCCTTCATTAGTGTGGTACATGCACTGCAACCGACAAACACATCCTGGGGCTCTGCCACTAAGCATGGACCACAGTTCACACTGTAGTCTACACTCTCTCCCACACAGTTCTGCATGTTATGTGATGATACAAAATGGTCTATATCTGTTGTTGCAGTGTCACTCAGGATGATTCCCAAGTCCCGAAAAAGGCCCCGTATTGCAACTGCTCTTCTCTTTCCCTGCCCCCAGAGCGTCCAGTGGCCACTGGCTCTACATCAAGTTGCAATCTCTTCCATTGCTAGAATCACAACACATCTATAGTAGAATACCAGTAAGTCCACTCCAGTCCACAGCTCTTCCTCCAATCCCGAGGACCCTGGGATGGTGATGTCCACCCCACCTCCAATTGAGAGGGGGCTTATATCCCATGCGGAAAATGGATGTAACTATCCTGTCTGCAGCTACAGACTCGTTCCATTCCCTGGGATGACCATCGTCCATCATCACCTCCCTGCCAGTTGTCCTGGGTGAGTCCAAAGATCCAAAGAGTAGGTGTTGCAGCTCTACCAAGGTTCCAGGCCCAGCTGGCACATGGGACACCTTAAAGACTCAAGTCTCTGGACATACACCTACAAACTCCAGCACCGAGTTTAGGTTTAAATAGAAGGGACAGATGAGCCATGTGCAGGGAAGACACAATTGAGTCCAACTCTGTCACTCTCAGGAGCACAAACTCCAAAGTAGGGCCCACGGGCAAGGCACCAAACTCTGGAGCCATCTGCCCCGACCACAGGACCTGGGCATCTCCAGAGCCCATAGGAGCTCCACCATTTGGGGTTGTATCCACTTTGGAAGTCCATGAGATCCTGCTGAGATGTGCATAAGCGTCACCTCTGGGATGACCTCCCAACTTACCCCAAAGTCTCTTAGCCATATAAACTCATTTGTCTTTACCTTTCCCCCCTCTTATTCAGGTCCCTTTCCAGTTGCATTGTCAGTCGGCACTTGGTAGCAATACCTCGGTGCCAAAATATTCTCTTTTTCACAGGCAGTTTTGATAACAGTTTGTCTCCACATTGAGAACTGAATACAGGTATTCAGGTATTTACCTGAATACAGGTAAAGATTTAATGAGCAAAATAAAAATTAAGACTGAGTATTAACATCCTGTCCACAGGCCATATCTGTTATTTGAGTCCATGCCTCGTCCACACACAGTATAACTGGAAACCAAATATAAAGTGAGGATGATTCCGACAAAGAACTCTGACTTATAAGACAGCAATCACAGCTTAATGCTGCTGTTAATGTGAAATTCTTATATTGGGTTATTTCCTTTTAAAAAAACACTGATTTTCCTGGTGATATTTAACTTTAAAAAAGGTATCTTGGTTCTTTAACCCTCAGAGAACTGGTATATTTAGGCAACTAAACAAAAACATAATCAGGAGAATGTATCTTTGACCTTGGTCTCCAAAGGGTTAAAGTACATGGATTTTCTATAATCTTTTATATAAGGCATCTTATTCCACTTTTTTCTTAAAAGAAACTTTTTCTTTGGTTTCTTGTAATTTTTCAGTGAGTCTGTCCTTTGTCTCTCCCATTTTCTCAGTGATAAGCTCCTTTTGCTCTTCCATTCTGTCCTATAGGTACTCCTTAACTGGGGGAGGCATGTAGCTCCCCCAGTTAAGGCATGTTGACATGTAGCCTCGACAATGCAAATACTTCACAGGAAGGGATGTTCCTCCCAGAGTCACAGTGTAACAGGCAGGGGTGGCAGTCTAAAAGAGGGCATATGCTGTGAGTGCATTTCCACTCTGGGAGTTTTTCAGAATGTTTACTATGCTGTCGGGTAACCCAATTAGTTCCAGAAAAGGAACGACATTCACTCTTTTTATGGCTGCATAACAAAATGTTCCAAACCAAATACCAGAAGTTATTAGGTGCACTGGAATCAAAACTTTTCCGTATTGCTAAATGTTTTCTTAAATCGTTGATGCAAACTAATAGATTTGTCTTATAAAGGATCAGGTTCATCCTTCTTTCCTGCAGGAGTTCCTTGGGATTTGGCACTGGATGAAATATCTTGCTCCCATTGTTTATGAGGAAGGACCCCAAGTTGGGGTGAACAAGCATCAAATGGCTTTCTTTCCTTTGCAACACACTGAGCTGCAGATAAGTGCAGCCATTTTTTCTGAAGGTCCTGTACCAGAATTACCTTGGATTCAGTAGTATATAGAAGTAATAGTCCCTTTATGCTGTGACAGTTTCCAAAAAGACCAGCTTTATGTGAGTCCAGCCATGTCCTATATGTCAGTCTAGATACAGTCTGTAGTGCATTCCATTGCATTTTGAAGAATGGTGATTGATGGATTTCAGCTTCTACAGACTGGGGCCGCGCAAGCCGGACGACAGTTCCTCAGTGCACTGGCGCATCGGTCAGCACGTTCTACCTGCCACCTCCTGCCAGGACTGGGCAGTGCCAGGCTGGGAGCCACAACCTTTGGCTCGGTGCATGATTGCCCTCCACACACCCAACAAATTCTTTTCCAACAGTTTGCAATTAAAGATATCCTTAAGGGTTTCATTAGAATATTAAAGGTTGTCAGGTATGAATCTTATATTTAAACAGGTCTCTATTTATCACAGAGACAAGTTAGTAAAATAGTTTGGAAAAGACTTAACTTCCAAAATAGCCGTTCTATATTTTTAAAAATCATTAAGGATATGATGAGCCATTCTGATAAGGCAGTTTCTCTGTTCTTTATATATACATTGATTATCTCAAAAGGACTTTTATATCCTTCCACTCAAAACAGACCAGTCAATTAAGAAAGCTGTGTTACTTTAACTGAGAAGAAAGTCACAATTAGTTTTGCATCAGTACACCATTCGGTAAACAAATCTTAGTTGAGATGGTGTCTGACAATATTTTCTGCTCTAAAGTTACTTTTTGTTATCAGTATCAACTCCTAGATTTCTACTTAATTCCTCAGAATCAGTCATTTACATTGTAGTCTTTCAGTTTGGAAAATGCTTTTACAAACTTCCCATAACCATCCATAACCACATAGACTAATTACTTCATCTCAAGACAAATTTCACCTTTACATAAGCTTATTGAATTACGGTCAGCAATAAGCAAAATTCACTTCCACTAAGCCTTCTATGACTTGCCATATGCATTTGAGTCTTGTCCTACATATTTCCACCCTGATTTTATGAAAACCAGCCTTATTATCTTAGGACAAGACACATTCCCTTAAAGAAGCTTCACAAACCTATTTCTTTCTTATCTGTATAAGCCTTGTCATATATTCCCCATTCTGTTCTGTGAAAAACTAGTCATTTCCATTTAGGCAAAACAATTATTTTTAAAAAGACATTTGTAACAATTTCATTAACCAAAAACTTACAAAATTCATCATTTTATTTTATTTTATTTATTTTTTTTTTATTTTTATTTTTTAAAGATTTATTTATTTTATTTTATTTATCCCCCCCTTGCTGCTTGTGCTGCTGTGTCCATTCGCTGCATGTCTTCTCTGTGTCTGCTTATCTCCCCCTTGCTGTGCGGTCTTGCTACATCAGCCCACGGCGCCGCACAAGCCGGCCTGCCCTCACAAGGAGGCGCCGGGAAGCGAACCCGGGGCCTC
>JAQZBX010046293.1:0-20809 GCA_029593785.1 Cabassous unicinctus | reverse complement strand
CATTTTAAATTACTCCTATTCCCATACTTTTTAGTAGACAGGTTTCTTAAAACCACTCCCTGATATTGGCTCTCCCTGTCAGAACCCTGTAACATCCTTGGTCATGATGTTTTATGTGTTGTAAAAGGTTGGAAATGTGAGTGTGTAGTGTGTTTGATATTAAATTGTGAATTAGTGGAGTTTAAAAATTTAACAGCTTATTAAACTTTGAAGATATTGGTACTTGCTATCCTCTTAAGGAGAACTTGCTTCCAAATTTTAGCTAGAAAATCACTGGAATAACTTAAGAAAAACAACTACATGGCTTTGTAGGTTTTTGGTATGAACATTAAGAATTGTGTACAAATTGTTCATACTATCTGTGCTGATCTTCAACAGAACCAATAATATCTCAATTATGAAAGATAAAAGAGGGCACAGACAGGCTTTAATTAAAACTCACCAGTCTCTGCTGGGGTGTCAGAGAGCACCACTTGCCCCTCAACTCTTGGCTGGCTTGCCAAATAATGCTACCAGATGGCTCTAGTTTCTGGGCTTTTAGATTCTTGGCTTATGTTGCATAAAGAAATCAAGACATGCCATAGGGTAGGCAAGGGAATAAATAGCTTATTAAGAAACAAGAAAATGGAAAATGTACATGGTCAGGGTCATTGACTGCAGGTGGACTGTAGAGTGAGATGTATGTTTGGGACCCCAGGTCAGAGCCTTTTGGACTGTCTTCCTCCCCTTTATAATGTTGAGGCAGGGCCCCATCTTTTCCTGCTCTGGTTGGTTGCCCCACTTGTCATTCCTTAGGGGGCAAATGGTGTGGCCCTTTAAGTGTATCCAGGGCTTTCTCTTGACCCAATGGTATCCCAAGGGTCAAATGGGATCTCATTTTTTAAAAAGGGATCTCATAGCTGGGATCTTGCAGGGTCTTTTGGCAGCATTCTTCTCAGAAAGTTTCCAAGTAGGGTCTCACGGCCATGTGGTCTGTCAGCTGTGTTGTCTGCTAGGCTAAACCCCTTTCCCCTCCACTATACTAACCTGCCTCACCTCTGTATAATTTTAATACTCCTTTTGTTTTCTCTAGCTGCTATTATCTAGAGGGCTAAATTTGGTAGGATTGTTTCCCTGGATACAACTTTCCCAGTCAGATTTCCTTGTCAAAACAGGCCCAGGGACCCATGAAGGTAGTTAATATTGATTTCAAAGTGCTCTGGAGAGGACGACCTAAAGGCCACTAAACTTCTTTTTGACATCTCCCCAATTTTATGCTTTCCTTATATACCGAGCAGATAGAAACCTTCATCCAGTTGTTCCCTGCTACCCTAAGGTTATGCCTTCTCAGATGACTTACCCTGATGGGGGCATGATTGAGACTGAAGATGCCATCCTAACCAGGATGAAACATGTACATCTCCCAGCCCCCAGAATCTGAGTTCTCTAGTCATCTTCAACAACCTGTGCTGGGTCACCTGAGGTGGGTGGGTGATTCTGCCAATACTGTCCAAGAGAAAGAGTTGAGGCTGTAAAAGCTTCCTCTCCTTTCTGGGGACAGGAGTGCTACAGCCCTTTAAGGTATGTGGGGTGAATATCTGCACTGCAATGTGAGACAGTGTGTGCTTCTCTCCTTCCTGGTATGCTTTGAGTCTCAGTGTGCTGCAGCCTTTTAAGGTGGTCTGGGTAAATCTGGATTGGGTTTGACTACACCCAAGTTCTGCTCCTTATTGGCATAGGGTCTCAACAAGTGACTCTCCAATCTGGGCATGTTGAACCCAAATCCTACCATCCTGAGAAACGGTTGTGTTTTTCAATCACCCCTGCTTCTATTATGCAGTTCCTCTGTCTTCTGGATTCCTCCAAAAAGGTGAACGAAACAGATCCTGACTGATTAATTGCTGCCTAGTGGGACAATCTAATTGTTAGAGCTTCCTACTCTGTCATTATCTTGGGTCTTTAATCATGATCATTTTAATCATCCTTTGTTACTGTTCCTCCTGTATTTTGGTGTCCTATGATGTTAAAGAAAGTTTGCTTCCATTACAGTTTTTGTTCCATTTAATCAGATCACATCATTGTCTTGATGTGATCAACCCTGAGTTAATATCAGGAGTAAAATTAAGGTAAACACCCAGAACACTGATGACTGAATGATTTGGTTGTGATATGTAGAGACTTCAGGGGCAGGGAATGATATCTGAGCCAGTGACCAGATCAATATTGGCCTAAGATCTCAATGACTTTAGAGGGGGTATGGGGGATTTTCAGTGGAGTAAATCCATTTACCCATGTGTCTTTGTGGTCTGGCACAATGGATTGAAAAAAAGTTTATTACCATTTAAAGGGGTTAAGGCCATACATCCCACTCCCTGTTATTTCTAATTATTTTAGCCCATGTGGAAGACACACCATTCAGCTATTTAGGTAGAATTGGGGAAGGAAACCACTGGCAAAGGAGAACAGTTGCAAGAGAAACTGCAATGAAACACCTGGGGTGTCATGTTGGACATGGAAGAGTGTCTGTGGAACCCTGAGGTCCCAAAATGCTGGAAGTCAGCACATTTCCAGGAAGAAATTATAACAATGTGAGAGAATTTTAGAACAGATCTGCAAAGTGTTCTAACTCTACTTGTGAAAAACAAGTCAATTCACAGTTGTGAACAAGGAAATAAAATCTGTTGCTCCTTTTAACTGTGAATAATGTCGATTTAACTTATAAAAGCCATTTTATGCATTTGAAGGCTCTCTCCAAGAAAAGCTATTATCTTTGATTCTGTAGTTTGTGGATCATATTACATGTAAAGAAAGTGTTTTTCAGAGGAAAGGGACTCAGAAATTATTTTCTCCTTCCACTGAGTGCCCTCTTTCATAAGTGACTTAACTAAGAAATTTAAAACACTAATAATAATAAGTGTTATGCCTGTGATTTCACCACAGATGGGTCATATGCTTCTCTGAATATACTGGCAAGAAGGATCAGTAAGTGAAATGCCATTAAATCATCCTAATTATCCTATAGTCTTCAGGTGAGGTATGTTCTTCAGATTTACTCATTCCATATGAATGCCAAGCTCCTTCTGAGCATAATTTTTATTACACCAGACTGCAATGCTAAACACTTTCTCAGGATCCCTTGAGGCTAGGATTCCACCGATATCCTAGGATCTATAGAAGTGGTTGCCCCAAATGACACGTGGAAAACATGAACAACATGAGATGGCAATGGCATGAAAGGTGATGCGATGTTCCAGTGAGAACAATGGTGAAAGTTTTTGACTGGTTCCTCTTGACTCTGGAGATGACAACATCTTCCTGATGGGGTAGCTCTTTGAGTGCAGCAGAGGCTTTGTGGTCTGGGAACCACAGTGGCAGCATCTCTTCAACAGGCTTGTTTGATAATATGTTTCTGGACCTGTACTTATGAGTATAGCCTAGAGTGTGCTCCTGTAGGTCAACTAATGATTTGATTCAAACAGTGGTTTTGAATTGCATGCCACAAATATGCTTAAAGTGATACTTGAATGGCATACGGTAAGGGTTCAAAGAGTCAAATGCATGGCACAGCCTGGTTGTGCAATGGGTGAAAGTTGAATTCCTCAGACAGCATGAAAACTTTGGATGTTTATGACTTGTAGTGGGTATAGAAAACATTGAGTATCACACAGTGGATGTGCAAGTATCATAGGTGAATGTAACAGCTGTATGTCAAGAAGCAATACTTGGATGATGGAGAATGGGTGTTCAAGGAGGTGCTATTTAATTGTAAATAGTGGTCATTGTAAGAAGTAATAATTGAGGGGCATAGGGTGGTGTGTAATAAATAGACTTAAGTAAACCTGTGAAAATTATGGAACAAGTTTAATTGATTAGCATAGACTTTAGTATCACACAGTGTGGAATGGCATAGAGTGGAAGTGCATGTATTCTTATAATGCAGAATAGGAGTAGAAGAAGTGAAAGTTTAATAGCACACTGTGAGTGGGTGAAATGTGATTGAAGAATGGCACAGAGTCGGTGTATAATGAGTCTTTGTGAAATAATACTCAGCAATTATGCTTGGGGTGAGGACTGTGTGTCGGTCGATGAGAAAGAAGTGCAAGGAAGAGCATAGCTTTGCTGTGCAGACGAAGTAAACAGAATAACACAAACAAGAAGTATGCCAAATGGAAGTCGCACTGAGAACACTGGTTTTGCAAGGAATTTGAGGTAAAATTGGCATGCAAGGAGTGACTGTTGAATAACAGAGTGGGTGTGCAAAACAGGGAGGTGGATGGCATAGCCTAGTTCTGTGGTGGTTATAAGGTGCATAGCAGAGAGATGGAGCAGTGATTTTAAGTTGGTGGTTTGTAAAGAATATGCAAGAATATAAGTTGAGTATCACAGTTGGTGTGTCATTAGTGATGGTCAAATAGATCATGGTGAGTTTTAAGGAGTGGTTGTTGAGTGACAGAGAGCAGTTGTGCAAGAGTGGACATTACATAGTTCTTAATAGGTATGGAAAGAGTGGTTGTTGAATCACAAACTGAGTATGAGAGGGGTTAAAATTCATTGGGGAGATTGGGTGTTCAAGCAGTGCAAATGAATGGCACAAACTGGTTTTGTAAGTTAAATAGCTCAGTGAGAGTGAGTAATGATTGGATGTTTAAGAGTTCACAAAGACTGTACAAAGAATATAATTTGAATAACAGTGGGAATGAAAGGTTGATAAGTGAAAACAACAACTGAATGTGCAAGAAGTAATTTGGATGAGGCAAAATGGTGTTCAAGTATACATGTAATTGCAGAATGTGCCTATGCACTTGTTATAGTGGAATGACAAAACATGGGTGTACAATGAGTGGAAATGGAAGTACTCAATTTGTTGAGCAAGAGGTTAAGTTGAATAGTACAGAGGGGTACAGGAAACAAAAGTTGGATGGAGCACAAGTAGTGTAAAATTATATGTAGTATAAATTGATTATGGGTTTGTAGGGAGTGATAGTCAAATTACACAGGGTGAATATGCAAAGAGTGATGTTTGAATAACAGTGAAAGAATGGTGGTTGGATGCTGCAGAATAGGTGAGCAAGTTGTGGGTGTTTAATGGTAGAGAGAGATTTTGCATGGAAACATAATTATGTGGCATAGAATGGGTATGCAAGGAGTGGAATGAAATGGCATCAACTTGTGTATACTGACTAACTCAAATGTGTACAACAAATGAGTGTAGAACCAAAACTGTGTGTGGTAGTTTGGCATTGTTTTTTTAATTCCAAAAATAGTTTTTGGATTGTGTTTGTAAACTGGTCTGTTCCTCTGAGCATATTAGATTGTATTTGATTCAGAGGCTTCATTTTTACTTGATTAAATTATGATTAAGTCATTGATTCAGCCAAGGCAGTAAGATGTTAAGTCCCCCACCCAACAATGGGGTGAGAAAATGTCACGGCAGAAGAGACAGTTTGAGTTTTGATGCTGGAACCCTGGAAAGTAAATACACAGAGAAGCAGATACACGAGGAAAGAAAGAAGTCTCTGTTAGACACTGTAGAGGTCCCAGGAAGGGAATGAGCCTGATAGTCAACAGCTGACCTTGTGAAGACAGGAGAGTAGCTGAGCCTGTAAAGAAACAAGCCCTCGGGAGAGAGATGAGCCTTATACCAGCCTGCAGCTGAGAACAGAAGAAGCTGGGAC
The DNA here is from genome assembly GCA_029593785.1 of Cabassous unicinctus. Lineage (NCBI taxonomy): Eukaryota > Metazoa > Chordata > Mammalia > Cingulata > Chlamyphoridae > Cabassous > Cabassous unicinctus. The sequence goes on along the minus strand of JAQZBX010046293.1, from coordinate 15,155 downwards.
CACAGATCCTGAAAAGGAAAGCAGAATGCTGAACCCTTCCAGAGACTGGCAGCCATCTTGCTCCAAAATGTGACTGACAAAAGACTTTGGTACGGGAAGTAATTTATTCTTTCTGGCACTGTCTATAAGCTTCTAGCCCAAATAATCACCCTTTATAAAAGACAACAGATTTCTGGAACTTTGCATCAGCATCCATTGGGGTAATACACTGTGCCATTTAACTATCCTTGTAGAGCATCTATTTGCACTTTTTACAAATATCCTTGCACACAGGTTCTATCATCTCTCCAGGACTCCTTACATTCCAAGGGGTTCCATGCACCTATCAATCATGCTCACCTACTCTGTGTCATTCAATTTATATGCCTTGCACATCCTTTTCAAGCCATTAAATTTCTAATCATTGCATATTTTCTCTGAGCTTATACATATTGGCCAAAAAGGCTATGCCACACTCTTCCCACTACATTGCACCATTCAACTGCCTCTCCATGAACACTTGTTAAACAAACAATCCTTCCACACACCCTTTGCTCCACCCAAATCCAACTTTTGGCACACATTTCTGTGCAATTTATCTGTCACTCTTTGCATAATCACAGTTTGCAATTAAACATCCACACATTGAAACACTTTCTGTACCATCCAGCATAACTCTTTTCACACTCACATTTGTGGCTACACTTTAACAGTTTGTATCCCCATGCTAGATTTTTTGGATGTTAAGATGAATGACACTGCAGAAACACCAAGACAGTATGAAAATGTTTATTACTGACATAATGAAACTTCCAGGGGAGAGCAGGAAAGGCATTCCAGGTGACTTTAAAATGACTTTAAAGGGCAAAGAAACCATTAGGGCTTTTATGTTTATTAAGGACTGGCCCTGGGATGAGTGTTCCTGTTCATCATCAGGGGCTTCCATTATTTGAAGCTCCCAGTGGTTCCAAAGGAGGGAGCAATTTGACATTCTTACAAGCCTATCCAGATGTGGGACAAAAGGGTAACATGGAAGCGTGAAGGATATAAGATACCAGCAGTCAAATTATTTCAAAAGTGTTCGAGAGCTCAGAATTTTGTATTCTGAGAAGTGAAATGGCTGCCTTGGACACTTGGAGTAATGTATGGAACTCTCCAAAGTGTATGAGTGTGCCAGTGATGCCCAGTAATGTGACTTTATTTTGTGTAGAGACATATGTGGTCTCCTTTATATTAGGGTCTCTGTGAGGCAAATTATTCCTAGAGTCCATTTCTCCAAAGGATTTATTTTGGATACTAAATATTCTTGACATTTTCTGGATGAGATAGCCAGACCATTGACAATGGTCCAAGAGTCTGTGAAATGTGGAGATGGGGCTTAATGTTGGCTAAGGAATCCAGTACTAATATGGCTACCTGAAGACTGGTCAATTGTGTTGACTCTTGGGTGTGTCCTTTTTCTGGGACATCGAGAAAAGCAAAAGTTGTCCAGTGAGTTCTATGATGTGTTATGGTGGTGATTTCATTTGTAAAGTATACGTACTCCCTTCACTCTTGACTGAATTGATTCCAATGAGCTTTCTACTAACTGAAAAAGGGGTGACTTTCTCCAGTTCCTGACATCTACAAAGGGACTGAGGAAAGGGGCAGTGTGATGATTACATTCATGTATCAACTTGTCATGATACTGGTGCCTGGCTGTTTGGTCAGCAAGCACTGGCCTAATTGTTACAGTTTGTGTACTTAAATCATCAATAAGTTTATTGCATCTATAGCTGAATACATCTGTAGTCAACTAGAAGATTGCCTTCAGCAATGAGAGAACTCTCATCCAATCAGTTGAAGACTTTAAAGGGAGAGGCGATTATTTCAACAGTCAGAAGAGAGAATTTCCATCTCTATTTCTGTGAGGCAGTGTCTCCTGGGGAATTCATGAAGATCTTCATCAGAGTTCTTGGCCTGTAGCCTGCCCTACAGATTTGGACTTGTGCATCCCCACAGCTATGTGAGAAAATTTTGTGATATTTCATAATATTTACAGATATCTAATGCTAGTTCTGATTTCCTAGAGAACCCTGACTAGTATAGTACCTCTCCTGAAGAGTGGGAGTGACCCACAGGGAAGACATTGGACCCCACCCAAATATACACTGTTGGATGGATTTTTGTGGCTTTGAAGCTGTCACCACATATTAAACATCACACATTAAATCTCACATATACCAGTCTTCCTTACAGACAATGAAACACAGCATACATATTCTGGATTTAATAGAAACTCATGAAAGACAAACGTTTAGTCCAAAGTTGTCTGTTAATTCTGCAAGCAACACCCCACCTGGCCCAAACGAAAATTTTGTCTGCAGCAAGTCTTATCCTGTCCTAGGCTGAAAGATGCATCTACACACAAGCCACCACCAAAGGATGAACCCAAAATGGTCAAGAGTTTATATTGGACACTAAGAGAGAAGGAAGTCCTAAATTGGATGATCTCTGGTAAGTTGGTAGAGCAATTACAATATGTACTATAGCTAGTTTATAACCCATGGCAGTCTTGCCCTTCATTCAGCCTTAACTTCCATGACTGTACCTAATCAATACCAGAGACAGGCACCCATTCCAACATAGGGATTCAGTGGTCATGTAAGCAGAACCCTTCTGACAGATAATCCCCCTTTTAACTTTTTAAATGTGTTTTGGGTTCTAAAAATTACAAAACCGCCTGGCTCTGTTGGACATGGATGCCCAAATCTCTTGAAGCCTGGGAAGCACTCATGGTTCAAACAGTTCCAACAGAAATTGAAGTGCTTGGGGAGAGGATTAATAAAAGAAGTAATTGCTCCATTAATTATTAAAATTGGGTCATTTTGACTAAAAGATGTTTCTCTCCTGGTTCTTCCTCCTAAGACAATCCTTTTCCCATTAATGGAATGGATGTCCTCTGACAGCAGGTAACTTCATGGAAAAAGACTGTGGCTTTTATTCAATTGGTAGGCTGATCCCCAAACCAATTCACTTAATCTAGGTGACAATTCCAAGATAGATGACATGCAAGTTTTCTTGATTTTAACTTTATATATTCCCATTAACATCATTAGGACGTGCACTTATCTCTATGTGTTTGTGTGATATGTAACTGCAAACAAAAATTAAAAAGAGGAATAGCTTTATTATTCTTGTTGGACATAAGGGAGAAGATTTCCTCCTCCTTTACATCTCTTTTGGGATTTACATTAGAAAACCCATAAATGTAAGTCTTGTTCTCTGGCCTTTTGAAATATATATATACAAATTTGAAATGTATATAAATGGCTAAGTCTCTTGCAAATTTTACCAGACAAAAAGGTCTCTTCACGGAAGGAATACATTTGATTGAAATTTAATTAAAGAAAATATCTCCATTTTAACTGGTAAGAGATGAGCATAACTCAGTAGGATGGGGTGAAGAACGTTATTGTTTCCAAATTTTAAAACTGCCTCTAGCTCTGAAATTATGAAAAATGTGTATGTAATGGGTTGTATCTGCTTAGTCACAGAAAAAGCATTAGATTTCTGTCTGCCTTTGCAATTTCTTTGCAGATTACTTATGATCTAGCACCTTCTCATTTAATGATTATTCAATAATAAGATTGTTTTTCTTCCTCTTCTATCTTAGTGTAGAGGTTTTCTGGTTTGGCAGATTATTTTGTTTTCATTTTCTATTAACCCATCAATTACAGGCACCTTTTTACTGAGATATTGCAAACTAAGCTGCAAGGCAACAAAGGTATTTATTTTGCATCTTAGAATTGCAATTTGGGTAGCACAGATTCAGGGAGAAACCCAAATTTTGTCTCATCTTGGCACTTCCAGGCAAGGATTTGTAAAGAAATGGAATAAGATAAGTTTTTTGTGATTAGTTGATATTTGGAGTATTTCTATTGTCCATCAGATTAAGTAATTTACTGAGTTATTTTTATCATTCCATGGTGTCCAGATGTCATTAGGATTTTGAGGAACATTGTTGTTTGAAGTTTTCATGCTTTGGCAGTTTGTGATATCTGGCTGAGATATGCATAAGAGTAACTTCCAGTATGACCTCCTGACACCATTTCAAGTCTTTAAGCTATAGGAACTCTATTTTGTTCTATTTCTTTTTACATTTCCCCCTTTTCATCAAGATCTTTCTCCAAAAACATTGTTGACTAACATTTGTTATTAATCCTTCTGCACCAGGGATAATCATCCCTGAGAGTCATAGCCCATGTAGGGGAAAAGTACTGAGTTCCTTTTTATAGTTTTGCTTAGAAAGGGCCCACATTTCAACAACAAGGAGGCATTCAGGGCATGACTCAGACATTAATTATAATTATAATTAGGCTTAGTTTCAACATTACAGAAATAAGTTTATTAAAGCAAATTTCAAGATCAAGGTTTTGACAAAATAGCACTGAAGCAGGCTAGTAAAATAGGGAATCAATATATGGATCTGGAACCTGGCAAGAAGGCCACTTGGATATCAATAGCCTCAAGATGGCTTCTGGAAAATCCTCACGAATGAGATTTCCTCCCGAAGCCAGGAGAAGCCATGGATAACTCCAGGGACATTATCATTGGGCCCTTCTAGGGGATTGATGGGTGGGGTAATCAATTAAAACAGCAAAACCTGGGGCTTCTCCCATGCCATTAGCAATCGCATAGAAAAATTAATGGCTCAGAAAGCAGGTGCAAAGGCTGAATCTCTCTCTTGCCCTTGGAACTCTGTTCTAGCCTTCTTTGCCCTTGCCTGGATCAATATGCAAATAAAACCTGGACAATTATAATCTATAATGGGAAATTGTAGCCTGTAATTGGTCCTCTTTATCACTCTTCAGCCCAATCCTCTCTAACTGTGATCTATGATCTGTAATTTTCTCCCATTTCTCTTCTCAGCATTCCTTAATCAATTACTCGCCTTATTAATTTCATATGCCCTTGAAATTCATTTCTACATCATAGTCAAGTACCGTGACAAAATCTGGTAACAGCATGACATAGGAAGGGGTGGTGGTTATAATTCTGATGAAACAATGAGTAAGAGATATTTTAGTAATATTGAAAAAGGATTAGTAAAAAAAACAAAGGATTAGCATGGTTTGAAATATGCTATTAATCCAGTCTTTCCAAGATCTATGATTTAACCAACGTATTTGTAAGTGTTGTGTTCAGTAGTTTATGTAATATTTGCATTTTCTCTTTGATGTTTTTAATGTTTTCCAGGTTTGAATGCCTATGGATGTGGCGAATAAACGGGGCCCTTATGGGGAGTCTAAATGTCTAAATTAGCAAAGATCCAGCAATTTGATAGATTTTCTACATGATCAGACCATTGTCATGCTGGGAAAAAAAGATGATGAATGACAAGAGACTGCGAAGAGAATAAGGGTAAGAAAGAAAATTTAAAAAAAATGGTTAGGATTTATTATTCATTATTGGAGGGGCAAAGATGGACTGAGGTGAAGGTGGGCTTAAAAATGTGAATGAGACCTAATAAGATAATAATGAATATTATTGAATTTCTTTCATTTGATGAAAATCAAGTCTTGTCCTTGTTCCTGTGTTAGCTCTCTTCATCAGATGCCATTCACTTTTGGGTGACTTAAGCCTAAGATTACCAGTATTAGCTGTACAGACCTGGTCTGGAGTAATGGGATAGTGTCTATGTCAGATGCTCTCTGATTCTGATCCTTTGCCATTTTGAGCTTTAAATGTCCAGTAGGTATGTATTTCTAGACAGGGTAGGACATTTCTTTAAAGAAAAATGTGAATCCAATAATCAATGCTTTCTAATTTAGCTGCACACAATTAAGTTAGAAGTGCCTTGTATGGTCCTTTCTAATCAGGTTGAGTGTATCTTTGTAGAGATGTCTTTTCCAGTATACAAATTACCAGGCTGAACATTGCAGTTTTGGATATTTTTTCCCAAGAGTACACTATAAAACGGTTGCTCTACCAGGGTTTCATTTATCTTTAATATTTTGATTGTTTACTGGCAATAAGTTAGCATATTTTCTTTTATGAGGCAGGGCTCATATATTTTATAATTTCCTTAGGTTTCTGTGTTATCATTTCAAATGAAGATAACTCATTTTTCTCTACTAACTATAGTTAGTACTAATATTTTGATGATATCTTTCATCATTTGTAACAAATGTTCCACAAGAATGCAGGGTGCTGGTGGTGGGGTGATATATGGGAGCCTGTATGTTATGCATGCATGCTCTGTAAGCTAACCAATTTTTAATTAATAAATGAAGAAAAGAAACTGATAGGCTAATATAATAATATTAGTAATACAAATAATTAATAATACTACTAATAAAGAAGGCAGTTGGATGAAATTCTTAAAGCACTGAAAGAAAACAACGGCCAGGCAAGAATTTTGTATCCTGCAAGACCCTCTTTCAGAAAGAGGGAGAGAATAGGATATCTTTAGATAAACAAAAGATAAAGGAGTTCGTTACCACTAGTTTGCCCTACAAACAGTGATAAAGGGTATTCTTAAGACTTAAAGGAAAGGAAACTAGACAGTGGTATGTACCTTACTTCCTAGAGGTGGTAAAATGCAAATGCATTAAAAGTAATGATAAATTATTATTTCGCATGTACAATGAACAAAGACAAAAGCAATAACCAGCACAAAAAATTGTGGGGGGACAGAATGGTGTAGGAAAAGTATATGTGCATGCTACTAAATTTAAGTTTGTATTGAACCAAGTATGTTTATAATATATTTAGGATGTTGAATTTTAAACCGATAATAACAACAAGGAAAATATATACAGATAAAATGAGAAGTTGTGCAATATGGTAAAACAAAAAAAAGCAAATAAATATAAAAGTAGGTTTTAATGGAAGTGAGGGACAAAAAGTTATTACAGTTAAATGGCTAAAAAACAAAATGGCAAAGGAATGCTCCATATTACCAACAGAGACTTTAAATATAAATGGATTAAACTCTCCAGTCAAAAAGGAGAGTCTGGGAGAATCCATAAAGAAGCATGACCCAACTCTACATTATCTATATGAGATTCAACTTAAATTCAAAGATACATGTAGGTTGAGGGTGAACGGATGTAAAAAATACCATGCAAGTATTAACCAAAAGAGAGCTGGGGGAGTTATATTAATATCAGATAAAATAGACTTCAAGTTAAAAGCAGTTATGAGGGACAAATATGGTCAATTTATACTGATAAAGGGGACAATTCAACAGGAATATGTAACAATTGAAAATATATAGGCAACTAACAGCATAGTCCCAAAATATATGAAACAAATAATGACAGATTTGAAGGGAGAAATTGGTGATTTCACATTTATAGTAGGAGAATTTAGTGCAACATTCTCAATAATGGATAGAACATATAATCAGAAGATCAGTAAGGAAGTAAAGGAATTGAATGATAAACTAATCCAACTAGAGCTAACAGACTTATATAGAACACTGAACTCAACAGAAAACAGAATTCACATTCTTCTCAAGTGCATGTGGATCATTTTTCAGGATAGAACGTATGTTGAGTCATAAAACAAATCTTAATAAACTCCAAAGTATTGAAATCAGACAATGTATATTCTTCAACCACAACAGGATGAAGCTAGAAATCATTAAAAGAGAGAGTAATGTAAAATTCACAAAAAAAGTAGAAATTAAACAACATACTCTTAAACAACTAATGCCTTAAATAGAAAATCAGAAGTGAAATTAGGAAATATTTTTAGGTGAATGAAAATGAAAATGCAGAATACCAAAACCTATGAGAGTTAGCAAAGGCAGTGTTAAGAGAGAAACTTATAGCTTTAAAAACTTAAAGAAAACAAGAATGACTTCAAATCAGAAACCTAAACTCAAAACTGGAAGAACTTGCCATAGAGGAGTAAACTAAACCTAAAATGAGCAGAAGGAAGGGAATAACAAAGATCATAATGGAAATATATGAAACAGGAAACAAACAACCAAGCAAAAAAAAAAAACAAACAAACAATAGAATAAAAAAAAAAAGTTGATTATTTGAAAATATCAATAAAATGGACTTTGGTCAGCTTGACTGACCAATATAAGAAAGAGATGATACAAAAATGAAAATCAGAAATGCAAAGGGGGCATTAGTATCAACCCCACTGAAATAAAAATGACTATAACAGAATACAAAAAAAAACTATATGCCAATAAATTAGATAACCTACATGAATTGGACAAATTTTTAAAAACACACGAACTACATATATTGACTCAAGAAGAAATAGAAAATCTAAAGAAACCAATTACTAGGAATGAGATTGAATCAGTAATGAAAAACCTCCCAGCAAATAAAAGCCTAGGGCCAAATGGCTTCACATGGGAATTCTACCAAACATTCCAAGAAGAATTCATTCCAAATCTGCTCAAATTCTTCCAAAAAACTTGAAGAAGCCAGAACATTTCCTAACTCATTCTATAAGGACATCACCCTCATAGCAACTCCACCCACAAAAAAAGATACCACAAGAAAACAAAACTACGGACCTATATCTCTTATAAACATGGATACAAACATCCTCAACAAAATACTAGCAAACCAAATCCAACAGTATATTAAAATTATACACCTTGATCAAATGGGATTAATCCCTGGTATGCAAGGTTGGTTCAACATGGGAAAAATCAATATAATACACCACATTAACAGAATGGAGCGGGGAGAAATCCATGATCATGTCAACTGAGGAACAAAAGGCATTTGACAAAATACAGTACCCTTCTTTGATAAAAACACTTAGAACACTAGGAATAGAAAAGTTCTTCATCATGATAAAGAGCACATATGAAAAACCCACAGCTAACATCCTAATTAATGGTGGACGACTGAACATTTTCCCACTAAGATCAGGAACAAGACAAGGATGCCCACTGTGACAGTTTGAAGTTCTTTTATGAATTCCAAAATGGAAAATATTATGTTCTTGAACTAATCCCATTCCTGTGGGTGTTGGACACTTTAGATTGTACTACATCAGTGAAGTGTGTCTCAGGCTGGGTTTCCACCCTCTTAGTAGAGCTTTAGATAAATGAAGACATAGAGAAAGACAAGAAAGGAAGCTGACATTTTTCACTCTACCATGAAAGAGGATGAGGATTGCTAGCAGCAAAAGCCTACTCATTAACTCACTAAGAGCCTGCACTCAGGGAGAAGCTCAAAGCTGAAGAAGGAGCCATATGACTGATAGCCCACAACTGAACTTTGGAAGAAAAAAGAACAGCTGAGACTGAGAAAGGAGGCTTGGAAAGAGACAAGCCCTATGACTGGCTGCTCACAGCTGTACTCCAGGAGATAGTAGATTCTGGAGTCTCAGGCAGGGACCTCAGCAGAGATCAACTGCCATCTTCACCATGTGGCAAGACACCAGGATCACCAGTAGCTGATTTTGTTGAAGAATGCATCTCAAATGATGCTTTGACGTGAATATTTCATGGCATCAATATGCAAGGATTACCCTAAATGAATTTCACATTCTAAAAGTCAACCCAACTCGGGTACTTTGTATTGACAGCCCTTTGGCAAACTAAGACAGCCAATGTCATTGCTGTTATTCAACATTGTATTGAAAGCTCTTGCCAGAGAAATTAGGCAGGAGAAAGAAATAAAAGGCATGAAATTTGGAAAGGAAGTAACAAAACCTTCCTACTTTGCAGACGATAAGATCCTATATTCAGAAAATCCTAAAAAATACCCAATAAGCTACCAGGGCTAAAAAATGTATTCAGCAAAGTGGTGGTGAACAAGATCAACACCAAAAAATCAGAAGTGCTTCTATACACAAGCAATAAACAATCAGAAGACAAAATTAAGAAATGAGTTACATTCACAATAATATCCAAAAGAATCAAATATCTAGGAACAAGTCTCACCAAGGATGTAAAGAAATTTTCCACAGAATACTACATGACATTCCTAAAAGAAATCAAAGAAGATCTAAATAAATGAGAGGCTATTCTGTGTTCAAGGATTGGAAGACTAAATATCATTAAGCTATCAATACTACCCAAAGAAATTTAAATATTCAATGCAACCCCAATCAAAACTCCAACAACCATTGTTGCAGAAAAAGAAAAGCCAATCATTAAGTATATATGAAATGCTATGTTACCCAAAATAGACAAAGGCATCATGAAAAAGAAGAATGAAGTTGTATGATTCATACTTCATGATCTTATAGCTTATTACAAAGCCACAATAATCTAAATAGCATGGAACTGGCACAAGGACAGGTGTAGATACCAATGGAATCAAATTGAGAGGTCAGAAATCAGCCCTTATATTTTGACCAACTGATTTTCGACAAGGTAGAAAAGACCGCACATTTGGGAAAGGATAACCTCTTCAACAAATGGTGTTGGGAAAACTGAATCTCCATTTGCAAAAAATAGAAGAGCCCCTGACACACACCATGTATAAAAATCAACTCAAATGCGTCACAGAACTTAATATAAAAGCTAAAACTATCAAACCCCTAGAAGAAAGTGTAGGGAAGCAACTTAAAGACCTTGTGTTAAGCAATTGTTTCTTAGATATACCCAAAGCACAAGTAACAAAAGAAAAAATAGATAAATGGAACCTTGTAAAAATTAAAAATTTTTATTCTCAAAGGACTTTATTGTGAAAGGGAAATGATAACTTACACCATAAAGGGAAATATTTGGAAACCACATATCTGATAAAGTGTTACTATCCAGTCTATATAAAGAAATCCTTCAATTTAACAGGAAAAGACAAGCAACACAATTTAAAAAATGGGCTAAAGGTTTGAACAAGTGATGCAAATGGCCAGAAAGCACATGAGAAGATGCTCAACATCATAAGCCATCAAGGAAATATAAATAAAAAACACAATGAGTTACTATTCACACCAATTAGAATGGCTGCTATAAAAAAACAAAAACAAGTGTTTCAGAGGATGTGTTGAAAAAGGAACTGTCATTCATTGTTGGTGACTATGTAATATGGTGCAGCCATTGTGGAACACTCTCTAACAATTCCTCAAAAAGCAATATATAGAATTACTTTGTGGACTGCCAATCCCACAACTAGATATATACACAAAAGAATTGAAAGCAAGGACTCAAACATACATTTACACATGATGCTCATAGTTAGCATGGCCAAAATATGGGAGCAGCTCAAGTGTTCATCATCTGATGGACTGATAAATAAAATGTGGTATACGCATACAATGTAATGCTTTTCAAACTTAAAATGAAATTAAATTATGATACAAGTGACAACATGGATGAACCTGGTAGATATGTTTGTGTGAAATAAGCCAGGCAAAAGGGACAAATATTGTATTATATCACTGATTTGGACAAGTTAGAATGACCATACTCATAGTCAGGATCTAGAATATATATCACCAGGGGATAGAGGGAGGAAATGGAAAGGTAAGTTAAGGCTTAAAATGTGCAATGTTCCTATTTGGAATAATGGAAATATATTGGTAATTGATGGTGGTGATTGGAAAATCACATGGTGAAAAAAATTAACATCACTGAAATATATATCTAAATATGCTTAAAAGGGGAAATAATAGATCATGTATATGATAACAGAATAATTTTTTTTAAAATTCCATGGACCTGCACTACAGAAACAGAAAACCTTGAGTTAAGCCATGGACTTTAATTAATAGTACAATTATAAAAATTTGATGTTATCATTTATAAGAAATGTTCCAAACCAATGCAAATTGCTTTTGTTGGAGTGGTGTATGGGAATCCTGTATTTTATGCATGATTGTTCTGCAAATCTGAAAATTCTCTAATAATTCTTTTAAAAGCACATGAGGAAGTAAGGAGATTAGAAGTATTTAGCTCTAGAAAATGATGTTAGGTTAGCCTGTTCCAACAATGCTAATGTATTGGAAAAAAGGTACAAACCAAACAAGAATGATTAGAAGCAATAACATGTAAAGTTGCCAGAATGCATGGATGAAGGATGCCGCAGTGGCAGGTCTAAGCAGTTATCCAGAGGGAAACCTGGCATTCAAGGCATGGGATCTCTGGGAGAGTACAGAAGAGTAAAGATTGAAGGAGGAAATTGCAATTGAAGATGAGTCTGGAAAAGCAATACCATTAATAACTACAAAAAAGAAAGTAATCAGGTCTCTTGATGACACACAGGAAGATATTCCTGCTCAAAATCAGACAGTAAAGAAAGAGGATATCCCTGCAGAATTAGTAGAACTAACAGAAATCTTTAAACAGAAAGGTTGAGAGAGCACACCTGCTTGGTTAGACTATGGGATGTAAGAGGAAATGGTATTATGCTTCTAGGAATAAAATTGACAATAATGGACAGCATAATTACATCTCTCTCTCTTCATCAGCATCTTCACCAGGCACAGCAAGGACCAGAGGGCATTCATAAAATATTAGTATGGCACATTTAAGCTGCAAAATTCGTCTGGCCTAATGAAGGGGATTTACAATTTACAATAGGCAAATGGTCATCTATAGAAGAATTACAGAATATAGTCAGAGAATTAGTAGGCATCATATGCTGAACTATTGTGGATCTGATAATGAATTGTTCACAGGCAGTATAAAGGATAAAATCTTCCAAATCATGCTTCCAGCCTGGAATAGGATATTAGTAGATATTCTAAGCCCACTAGTTGGCCAGCCCATTCACAAGATGACACAAGCAAGAGCAGACCCAGGTGAGATGGAATTAGTTTGATCAAAAGAGGTAAAGAAATTAACCTAAGAGACCTTGCAAGGGAAGGGAAAGCGGGGGCCCAAGCATGTAACCTTTAAACCATTATAGGCTGATCTAATTGTTGCAGTCTCCCCATTAAAAAAAACAAACAACAGCCTAATGTTATATTAGTAGGTCTCTGACAAAAGTTGCCTAAAGAGTAAAGATATCAGCTACTGCCTACATGTAAATCTGTGCCACTGGTTATTACTCCCTGAGCAGCTCCTGAGGAAAGTAAGTCTGGTATAAGGGAGTGGATACCCCTGTCTCTGAAGGCTAGGGCTGGGGCCACAGTAACCGGCAAATATGGGTGACACCAGGTGAACAGAAGGCCACACATAGAGCTAGATATCCACTGGTCTCCACAAAACCATTTGCACATTGTAGCCTTTATTGATATTGGAACACAGTGCACACTGACCTATGAGAATCCCTATGAGAAGACCTATGGGCTTCTAAAGGTGACAGAAGGATATGAGGGGAAAGCCATATGAGTAATGCAAACTACCCAAACATTACAAATGGGATGCCTCACCCTCTAAAATTTTGTCATATATAATTCTCCCATACCCAAATATATATTAAGCATCACCACCAGTGAAATTTGCCTTCACATATGCAGGATGAAATAAACTATATGAGGTGTTACTTATTGTTACCCAGCGCACTTGCCTGTTACCAGGAGGGTCACCCATACTAAACAACATTGTCTCCCAGGTGGACATGCTGAAATCAATGAAACACTACAAGAACTGCCCAGAGTTAGGAGCATATGACCAGCACAGAGCCCTTTAATGGTCCTGTATGGCCAGTGAGGAAGCCTGATGACAGTTGGAGAAGGAAGGTCTATTATCAAGAATGAAATGACATTGTTTCTCCTATTCATGTCACAGTTTCAAATATTTCAATGTTTCTTGATAACTTATTTGCCCAGTTAGGAGAGTTCCATTATTTATTAGTCTTTGTTAACAACTTTCCAGTATACTATTAGCTGAAGATAGCCAAGGTCAGTAGGCATTTATGCAGAAGTGGGTCAGTGGACTTTCCAGGTTTTACCACAAGGGCACATACACAGCCTGACCATCTGTCATGCAGTGGTGGTATCTGATCTAGAAAAATGGGAAAAGCCACCAAATGTTGCTGTGTTTCACTATATTGACAATATTATGCTTACTTCTTATAGTATTTCATCTCCAAAAATGGTGCACCTGTCATTGCATTGACTGTAATGTTGAAGATGAGCCACCAAAAATGCCAAGATCCAGGGGCCTGGACAGTCTATAAAATTCCTAGAGGAAGTTTGGTCAGGTAAGTCAAAGATCACCCCTGTCAAAGTTATAGCAAATAGCTGCAAAACAGATCCAATCTCTAGGCATATTAATAGCAAGGCAAGTTTGTGAATTGGATATTGCCACCTACCAAGAAGATTTTGGGTGGGTCCTATGGCAAAAACAGAGCAGGAAGGCAGTGCCATTTGGGCTCTGGTCCCAGCAATGAACAGGAACAGAAAAATGATACAGTCCTATTGAAAAACAACTGTTAGCAGTATATGTTGCTCTTATGCAAACTGAGCCTATAACAGTGACTTTGCCAATAACTGTGAATATCATTTCCAATAAGTGGAAATCATAGTCAAAGACACCTGTAGTCAGTCTAAAAGTGTTTGTACAGAGGCTAGCACACTATAAAAATCAAATACTTATTTACAGCAATGGAGTTCTCTCCATACTAGCCACTATATAAAGAGTTACATAAATTATTGGGGACAGTTACATATGTAGAGGATCCAAATTCTCCTACACCACCCATTCCAGCAATAGAGAAAGCAGCATTAATAATATAATGAGTACGAGCCCCATTGGAAGATGCCTGTTATTCAGATTGTTTCTGCAGAGGACCACACCCCTGATGGCACATGGTAGCTGTTCAAATAACTATTAACACCATATGGATGGGTGAAAGAGAGCATTAAAGCAGTCAATGGGCTGAGCTATTAGCCATCTGGATGATTATAGTCCATGAGACTACACCAGTCTCCATATGCTCCAACAGCTGGGCTGTGTGTCATCGTCTGATTCTCTGGATGGGATCCTGGCAATAAGAGAAATGGAACATAGCTATTAAGGAAATATGGGGTAAAGCCCTCTGAGAAGATATTTGGGTTAGGCTAAAAAAAGAACAACCAATGCCAAAATAACAATTTGGCATATTCCAGCCCATATTTCACTCATGCTTCTGGGAAACCTGGAAGCCAAAACATTAGCTAAAATTAGATGGGTTGAAGGAAATCATGATCAAGCAGATTGACTACACTATAAATAAGGACAGAAGGGTCCTAAGAGTGTATGTGAAGCATGTAAAAATTACATTTGCCCTTGAAGTAGAGTGATATGTTTACAGCCAGTGAGTCCTGTCCAACAT
>JAQZBX010046292.1:0-20791 GCA_029593785.1 Cabassous unicinctus | reverse complement strand
GCTTTTTTATTCCTCCATTTATAAAGGACTCCAGTAAGAGGATTAAGACCTACCCTGGGTCACTCAATCTAATCAAATGCTCTTAACTGAAGTAATTTAATCAAAAGGTCCTATCTACAATAGGTTTACACAAACAGGAATGGATTGGCTTTAAGAATAGTATATTCTGGGGTCCATGAAAGCTTCATGCTGCCACGGTATAATACAAGAGAATGTTTTTATTTTCAATGATTCCTGATAAAGAATTTAAGTGTGAAACATTATTTTACAACTTTCAAATGGTTCAGAGAAATAAGCAAACTGTAAACAACTAGTGAATCTTTATAAAGGCCATCTAAGTGTTCATTGTGTTGTTCTTTCAGCTCTCCTGTGGGTTTGAAATTTTTCAAAATAAAATATTTATGGAAAAAACAGGCAAAATTACTCAGTGGTGTTAGTAGAGAAGACAGGGTAGCAATTACCTGTGGGAAAGGGCTGGTAATGTCTTCTTTCTTGCTCTGGTTAGATCTTCACTTAGAGCTGTGAATGTATGATTTATTAACTTTTCTATATGTGAGCCATGCTTCAATAAAAAGGTTTTTTGTTGTTGTTGTTGTTTAGGCAATAGTTACCAGGTTAACAAGATGTAATTCTTTTATTTAGTTATTTTCTTATCTACATTTTTTTAAAATTTCAGTTAAATAACTTTGATTATTCAAATGTTTATAAATAAAGAAATTTAAGTATCTTCCTTTTCCTCTTCAGAGATGTAGGAAAGGATGAATGGTTTAAGGTTTACCAAGTTGTCAAGGTCCCATTCCCTGTCATTCAGGAAGGGCTTGACCTAGGTACCTCCCAAATGGACACTTGACCGCATTTACTTGTATACCTCCTGATAACAAAGAGATTTGCATTCTAAATATTTCCCTTTGGAGATAAATGACCATTATTTCATGGTGATTAAAAATGACTTATTGGAAAATGTTTAGACTATTTGGCCAAAGTGACTATTGCACGTGAATATATGCGTTAGAACCTACTCCCATACAAACTAGAAAAATTTATTTGTGCTACATATTATAACCAAATTAGAGTAATAAGTATATCCTTACCCTTTATGTTCACCCTTTCAGAACTGAACTCATACCAGCATGCTGCAGATTTTATTTGTGATCTGCATTTTCATGTATCTGCAGGAAAAAGGTGCAAAAGTGAAAAAAATAGTCTTTCTTTCAAAACAGGTACTTCTAGAGAAGAATGTCAAGAATACTTTTATAGGGAAAAAATGCCAGCTTTTGTTTTAAGAGTTCAATCTATACTTCTGACTTACTGATTTGAAAGGAAAAGGGAAAAAAGAAGAGTGTCCAAGTTCTTCTGAAACAGATTAGAGAACCCAAACCAGGCAGTGTCCTTGTATGGCAGAAAGCAGAGATGAGTGAAACCTAAATAGGCTGTTCTCAATATCCACTAGGGAGTTCCCTGTGGCACTCTTCTTACTACTCTGACCACATTTTTTGTAAAATTATAAACTTACCTGTTTTTCAAAACTTCATTAAATTAAAAGCATTCTAATATTTTGAGGAATGAACCAACAACAGAAAAACGATTATGAGGATAATTCTTCACTTAATGGATGCAATTTAAAACCTTGGCAGTCTCTTTTCATGTAAACATTCCTCTGCTCTGAGCTCAGTGGGTCTGAGGGGAAAGCAGAGGTATACAGATAGACTCCAAAATAAAGCAGGCCTTTTCTAAAGGAGGCCACGTCAACGTAGACGTTAGTGAATAAACCCTAGAAGGGTTCCAGTTAGAAGCAGCACTGAACCCAGGAGCAGCCTTTATTGTCCATATGACTCGGAGTGTGTGAGCCCCAAACGATTTCAATCAAGTCACTGGTTTCTCATCGGCTCCTGATTCTCCAGAAGGTAGAAAAAAATGAAAAGGGAATAGTGGGTGAGGATGTGGGAAATGAAGCTTCCAAAATTCCTCTGATGAAGGGTGTCAGCAGGAGCCCTTACTGGCAGACATTGGCTCTGCCCATCCAAAGGAGATGCAGCACATTCAAAAGAAAAGCCTTCATCTCTGGGGACACACTTACCTCCAAGGGAGAGAAGTAAATTAGACGCTAGCCTTCCAAGTCCAGCAACATATCATTTCCTTAAAAGAGCACAATGTTGATCCTCCCATGGAAATGAATGGAAATGCTCAACCAAACACAGGGAGGTAAAGGAAACACTCTTGAAATATCACTTTGTCCATTCCTTTCCTATGGTTAAGATTGAACCAAAGTCATCTTGGAGTTAGCATTTATAGCTAAAGTTTTAAAATGTCCCCAGAAGGAAATGAATCCATTTAAAATGAACTGTAGGAACTCCTTATCTGCACATTCTATGAATCAAAGAAATGTAATTTTTTCTATATATAAAATCAGAGTTTTTGTCAATTCTCAGTAGAAGTGGAGAACACATCTTATATTACTCCACACATTAATCCAATTCAGGTAAGCCTTCTTTGAGTTGGATAATCTTCATTCCTTTATCATTTCCTCATGTGCGTTGCATTTCATTATGTAAAGAGATATTCCTAAATACATCAAGGAGACATGTATAATGCATCAACACATTTCAAGGTTTTGGTTTACATGCCATACAAAATTATTTCAAATAACCTGGTCACCTACTTAAGAGTCAGAATAGTGGTTTTCTTAGTTTGCCACAGGGCTGCTGATGCAAAGTACCAGAAATGGGTTAGCTTTTATAATGGGAATTTTATTTAGGGTAAAAGCTTACAGTTCCAAGGCCGTGAAATGTCCAAATCAAGGCATCAACAGAGATGCTTTTTCAGAATCCTGCCTCGTGATAAAGCAAGATGGCAGCAGATCTCTGCCAAGGTCTCTGCCTTCCTCTCTCCCAGAGCTCAGCTGTGGGCACCCAAGCATACAGTTTGTCTCTTACTGGGCCTCTTCTCTCAGTCTCAGCTGCTCTGCTTTCTTTCTGAGTTCAGCTGTGAGCTATCAGGCATACGGCTTGTCTCTTCAGCCTTGAGCTACTCCATGGGCCAAACCTCTTGGGGGCTTCGTGCTTAAGCTTTCACTGCTAGCAATCCTCAAGTCCTCTCTCACGTTGCAGAGTCAAAGTTAACAGCAATATTGAATATTCTTGCATCTATGTCAAAGAGTCAATAATAGGGGTTTGTGGGATTTTTTATTTTGGACTAAGGAAAATGTTCAAAGGTTTACTGGGTCAATGACTACACAACTCTGTGATGAAAGTGAGAGCCACTGAGTGTATACTTTGGATAGAATGAACATGGTATGGGACTGTATAACACAGTGAACCATGTGGTGGAAGATGAACTGTGTTTAACAGTACAAATATGAGTGTTCTCTCATGAACTATAACAAACATACAATACTAATACATGGTGTTTATAATAGGGAGTGTATGGAAAAAATATACCAAGTGTATGCTATGGACCATAGTTAGTGGTGATAGTCTGATCATGTTCTTTCATAATCTATAACCAATGTTCCACAACAATGTAAGGTGTTGGTGGAGGGATAATACACGGGAATCCTGCACATTATGCATGATTGTTTTCTAAGCTCACAACTTCTCTAATAAAAAAAAAAATGGCAGAGCTCCCATTTCCTGTGTGTGTGTATCTCTCTCTGTGTCTCCATTTATATCAGACCCAGCAAAAGGGCAGACACTCAACCTGAGTCACGCCTCACTGACATAGTCCAATCAAAAGCAGTCTAATCAAGTGATCTAAAGTGAGTCAAATGCAATCAAAGGGTATCACATCCACAGGAATAGGTTAGTTTAAGAACATAATCTTTTCTTTTTGGGATTCACAAAATAATTTCAAACTGTCACAGTGGTTATCATTGGAGGGGGGAGGCAGGGTGTATGGCGACTGGAAGAGGGTATGAGAGGTGATAGCCTTGTTCTGTTTCTTGATCTGGATCCTGGTTACATTGAGTGTGTTCTGTGATAATTCATTGAGCTATGATTTTTTGCATTTCTCTGTATGTATGCTACTACAGTTAATGAACTGTTAGTAAAATGTTTGCAAACAAAACAAAACATGTCACGTGACCTACTGACTAAAAGCTAAAGAGCCACAGATTTCTTGTATATCAGATGGAAATCATACTGTCTTACCTCTTAGGGATGTTGCAACTAAGGATTAAGATAACATTGGGAGGGGGCTCTGCAACATATGAGATAATATATAAATGTGAGGTACTCTTGTGGCTGCTGTTTTCGTTGATGATGAGCTTTGCACCAAAGAGTTATGTTCACAATTTCTCAGGATCAGCCTATAGCCTTGTAATGTATTTACAGCTGCAGATGTAGACAAAAGCAGAAGGAATAAATGATTTACACATTGTTATACCATAGTTGGAACTTCTTTTGCCCAACCCTTCTCTAGCCCACAGTCCCAAGATAAATGATTTTGCAACTAATTACTTGCAGATGTGAAATCATCTAGAGTGTTATGAAAATAGCAGAGTGGAACCTGGAACAGGCAGCCTTGAGTCTGAGTGTACAACATAACAAAATCATTTTTATTCTCAGCTTGAGGCCTTATTTTGTAGCTCTAAGTCTATCTCCTTCTGGCTTTCATCTACCAGATAGGAAGGAGAAATTGTATCACTAAATTGTATCATTTAATTGTATTTAATTGTATCATTAAAAACAATCCAGATCACATTTTCTTTTTTAATTATTAACACCCTCAACACCAGAAATTGAAAATATAACTTTAGTCCTTCTATTGCTCTCATACAGTTTTTAGTTTTGGCCAGTTTAAAAAAGGACAAATTCTTCAAGAAAGGTGAGACAGAGGGCCATGAAGTTACTTCAAGATAGAAGGAAACAGAAGGAAAATAATGAAGCCCTTCTGAAGCAACAAGTGAGGGAAACCCTGATGGGAGGAGCTAATGGCATGGGAGTTTTTTCTCTCTCCATCTTATTCTCTACAAAATAATCAAAGTTAGCAACTGCTAGAACAGAATAGCACCATTATTGCTTTAAGTGATCATTAAAGAAGGCAAGTGATATCTTCTGAATTTCAGGGGTGAATGATAGAAATTGAAATCCACATTCCTCAGAAGCAGGAAAAGAACAGAAGCAGAAGAAAATTATTTGCTTAGGCCACCATGGGATGAAGCTCAGGAGTAAAATCCATCTGACAACAAATAATCCATGTAAAGGCCTAACCTTAAGAAGTCAAATCTCAGTGAGGAAAGAAATCTTTAGATCACGAATCTCTTATTTCTGAGTTGTCAATTAATACATCTATCAGTTGGCTAGTGCATGTCTTCAAGTATATATTTAAAATATGGATATATGGGTACTATACATATCTGAGTGCTTGATATCTGAGAACATCTCTCTGTTGGCTTTTACACATTAAAAACAAAACAACTTCTCTTATAAGTAAATTTTGGACACTCCAAAACTGATGAACAAAACAGTTTACCTCCAACAACACAAGAAGTAACCCTAGATGTAAGAAGACAAAAAAGTATCACTCCAAGTTCAG
The DNA here is from genome assembly GCA_029593785.1 of Cabassous unicinctus. NCBI lineage: Eukaryota > Metazoa > Chordata > Mammalia > Cingulata > Chlamyphoridae > Cabassous > Cabassous unicinctus. The sequence goes on along the minus strand of JAQZBX010046292.1, from coordinate 15,259 downwards.
AAGGAAAAATGATTTTGAATTGGAAGTCTAGTCACAGAAAAAATATTATTCACTGAAAAATGTATCAATCAAGAACCCTTTCTATAAGAAGTATTAAAAGATATCTTCCAGAAAAATAAAAATACAAACCCAAGAAAGAGGAAAAGTGGGATATAAGAAAAAGCAATAAAGAAATTAGAAAAAATTTTTAGCAAACCTAAAAATTTATTGATAATATGGCTAGTACTTCATGTATTTGTCAGGAAATTATGTCTAAATAGAGGCATAATATAAAAACACTAATTAAATCAACATTAATTTTTCCTTCTTCTGGATCATTCCCATCTGCATAAAAACCTGCTGTGGTTTCCCCAAATTTTGAAAACCTTCTATTGATCCCACTTTCCCTCCATTCATTGGCTCTTTTCTATGTTCCCCTCTATGGCAAAATTCTTTAAAAAGAATTATTGGTATGTGTTATCTCCAACCCTTCTCCTTTCATTCTCTCTTGAACCTACTCCAATCAGACTTTACCCCTTCTACTTTACTGAAACAACATGATGTCCATCCTATTACACTCAATGGCCAATACGTACTTCTCATCTTCCTTGACTTATCAGCAGGATTTGACAAAGTTGATTGCTTCTTCCTCCTTAAAACTCATTTTTCCCTTGATATCCTCCTATGTCATGCCTTCTATCTCTTTTGCTAATACATTTTTGTCTTCTTGACCTCTTACTATGAAATGCCACGGGATTCAGTTCTGTTTCTTCTCTCTTTTCTATCTACTCTCACTTCCTTGGTGACATTATGGCTTTACATTCCATCTATATATGCTGACAACTCACAAATTTATATCCCCAGGCTTAGGCATCCCGCATGCCTGGATCTAAAATATCTCCTGAGCTCCAACTGTCTATTTGACATTTCTACTTTGATGACTAACAGGCATCTCAAATGTACCATCTGACTATCTCAGCTATAATATAAGCTATTTGGAGACAGAGATTTCATTTTGTTTTGGGTTCATTTATATATTCCAAGTGTCTTGAACAGAGCCTGTCACATTGTAGGCATATTGAATGAAGTATTAATGATCTGGAATTGAAATTTGAGATGATTTCCACACAAGGTATGTATGTTATAGAGGAATAAAAATTATAGGGAAATATAAAGAATGTTTAGGATCATTGATAAATATAATTTTAATGTGTTTATAAAAATTTAAGGATAAACACAAAAAGTATGGAAAAAGAGTAGAAATAGGATGTAGAACTTCCAAACTTCTAGAGAAAAAAAAAAAAGAATGAAAAAAGTGGTTGATCCAGTTAAGGAGAGGTTAAAAGAAAAAGGGAAAGAAACCCAACAAGATAATATAACAAATAAGAAATATAACATATAGAAAATACAAACTTACATGTCAGAAATAAAATCAAATATATTAGTTATCATAATAAATATAAATGAGTAAATTTCCTTGCAAAAGTAAGAGGTTATAATATTGACATATAAAATCAACAGACTTTATATATACAAACAAAAAACAGGAAGAAGATATAATGGAAGAGTAAACTCTATTTATGTTAGCAAAACAATTAATATATCTACATGAGGAAATTTTAAAAAATGTTTCTAAAAGACACAAAAGTCAACTAGAACAAGTAAAAATATATGCATTGCTAATTGCATAGAGGGATTCAATATCATAAAGATCCAGTTTTTTTTAAGTTAATTTATGAATTTAGTGCAATCTCAATAATAAATACCATCTCTTTAATTTGTTCTTTGGAGATAAACAAATTTATTGTAAAGTTTTTTGAAGAAAGAACAAGCAAGACTAACCAGGAAAATCCTGAAAAAGAAACTGAAGGGAGACTAGCCCTACAAGGAATAGAAGTATAGTATAGAATAAAAGCTGCTTCTCAAATCAGTAGGGAAGAGACAAACTTTTTAATAAATGATTAAAAGATAACAAATTAGTCATTAATAAAAAGATAAAATCAGATCTATTTACCACACTTTACACCAGGATGAAGTCCAAATATGTCAGATTTAAATGTAAGCTAGAAACCATACTGAATTAGAAGAAAATAGCAATGAATTCCTCTCCCTCCAGAGAGTTGGGGGAAATGTTTTAGTAATAACTCAAAATCCAGAATCAATAAGAGATTATATTGATAAATTTGATTATATAAATTTTTTATTAAAACACTTTTGCATAGTAAAAATACCATAAGCAAAGTTAAATGTATATGACAAAATGGGGAAAAATTTTTTTGTAGTGTGTATCACAAAGAGTTAATATAACTCATATATAAAGAACTCCCAAAAGTAGAAAAGTAAAAGCCCAACAATCTTTAAAAAATGGGCTGACTATATGGATAGACTACAAAAAGCAAAGAATTAAGAAACAATAGAAGAAAAATAATTTCCCTTAACCATAACTAAAGATGTTCAGTCTTACCGTTATAACAATAGAGACTGAGACAGCCTAATGTCAATCAATAGAGCACTGGTTGAATAAGCTATGTTATATCCACACAATGTAGTGTTATACAGCTATAAAAATGCATATCTCTATGTAATTCTAAGAGTGATCTTAAAGAAAAGAAGACACAGTGTTTATAGTTTGCTACTGTTCATTTAAGAGAGTTGTACAAATATATATTTTATTAAATTATATAGTTTTTAAAATGATAAGATAGGAATAAAATAATCAAATGGTTACCTGTAGGAAGGAGGGAGTGAAGAGGGTGAAGGAAATAGGGATAGAAACTATATTTCTGAAAATATCTTTGTAAATTTGTTAGGATCCAAGGTATTCTGCCTAACAGGAGTATTACAAATATTAAGTCAAAGAGGTTAAGGAAAACTTTGTAAGCCTAAATTTGAATTGGATATCAGAGGAACTACCATAGATTTTCTTGGTTCATATATATAAACTCCTGTGTAAAAGTAATCTCTTTGGGAGTAGATTATAAATCCGAAGCACATACTGAATCACAAATGCACAGTTATAAAACTTTGAACATACTTGAGCTAGATGTGAAGCAATCAGAGGAGGCATCAGTGACCAACCCAGTAGCAACAAGCTCCCCAGAGCCAGAGCCTAGACTATTCTCTAAATCCTTTCTTCCATTAAAAGAACCAGGTCTTCTTGAGGTAAGAAATGTACAAGATAAGCCTTGAACATCTTCTAATACCAGAAAGCAGGGAAGCTGCTAAAGACTAGTGAGGTTGTGTCAAAAGGACTCAGGAGTCATCTTGAAGAGCCCCTAGTGGACAAACTTGGGTCAATTTGGACATCAATAAGAAAAATAACTTCAATGGATTGAAAACATATCAGTTAAAGTAAATTTTTACTCATAATTTACTTATCAGTGTATACTTAAAACATAAAAATCATTAGCCATCTTTGGAGATGATAGGAAACCAACTCATTATTCTGAAAACTTGTTAAATAAAAGCAAAGACTGAATCAAGGATTTACCCTGCCCTTCCTAATAGAACAGTACCTCATGGTTACTAAACAATTGATTAGGGAATGTATCTTTCTACAGAAGTGTTCCAGCTGATAAATGAAGATATAAAAGACAATATTAGAATATCACCTTTTTTTGAAAAACCCTAATGAAATTATGGATCTTAGCAAAGATCATCAATGACTGCTACCATTCTGGAAAGCAAGATAACTAGACATTAATGTGTCTTCTGATGGAAGTACATGATATCACCTAAGAAGTATTCTTGCCAACAATTGAACCTGAGACAGATCACATCTCCAGATCTTATTACTGATTTACCAGAAATCAGAAGACAGAGAAGATGTTGAACAATATACAGGGATACAATCAGAAAAATTCAGAATGTGGGAAACTCTACAGGACAATGGACTCAGTTTCATCAAAAAATAAACTGCAAAAATAAAGGGGAGAGGAGGCACAGACAGAACATATAGATTAAAAGAGACTTAAGAGATATATCAGCCAAATGTAATATCTGGAACTTGTTTGAATCCTGATTCCAGAAAATCAACTTGTTTGAACATGGCTGGACTATGCTATTAAGGAACTACTGTTCAATGTCTTTAGGTATGCTAATAGAATTTGCTTCAAAAGAATCCAAATTGGTGACAATTGATTGTTTTTGAAGCAGAGTAATATTCATTGTTCTCTTCTTTTGCATAAATTTGAAATTTTCCATAACAAAATATTAAAATTTTCTCCTATTGTGAGACTCATACTGGGAATAAAAAAACTACGTTGATGTTTCAAAGAGATACATTCAAGCAAAATATACAAACAGATTGAAAATAAAGGGATAGACAATGTTAATGCCAGGCAAATGCTTATAATACCTAGGGGTAATATTATTAAAGTCAGAAAAATATAATTCAAAATGAAAACATTAAACTTTACTAAAGGAGATTGCATTAGCAAAACGTAGAACTTTTATGAGTTTTTATGCAACTATATAGTAATATATGAAACAAAAATTGTGTGAAGAATAAGGAGAAATTAACAAATCCACAATCACAGAGGAAGAATTTAATCTAATATCTCACAAATCAACAGATTCATGTAGGGCAAAAAGAAATAAGAATCTATAGAATATTTACAATAATTGACTATATTTGGTCCTCAAGGAAAAACCCTTCATAATTTTAACAAGTAAAAACCATAGAGGACTCATTCTCCGATGACAATATAATAAAATTCGAAAGTAACATCCAAAGGATAGTAGAAAAATCCCCTTCACCTAGAAAGTATTTTAATACTTTATTTTAAATAATTTGGATACAAGCAGAAATCTTGAAATTTCAGACTATTGCAATGCTGTATATCAAAAATTATGGGATACAGCCAAATTGGTACTCAGAGAATGTTTTATCATCGTAATTGCATGTCCTGGAAAATAAGAAATGTTGAAAACAAAAGAACTAACCATTTGACTAAAAGAAGAGAGAAAAAGAACAAAATAAACCTTAAAAAAAAAATAAAATAAATTTCATCTTGTTCCATTGTTCCTTCATCTCAGCCTGATCTCTCCTTTCAGGGCTGTTTTATTTCCGAGGCCATGTTTTATTTGCTTGTTTTTAAACCCATTGCTGATGCCTTATCATTTTTCTAAAACTTTCTTCCAAACTCATTTTTTTTTTTTTAGTCTTCAGGATGTAGTTCCATTTCCCTTATTCTGCAGTATTTCTTTCATTGGCCTATATTGGAGCGTTGTTTTTTTGTTTTTGTTTTTTTTATCTCTCTCCACCCCCTTGTTGTTTGCACTTGCTGTGTCTGTTCGTCTTTGTTTCTTTAGGAAGCACTGGGAACCGAACCCAGGACCTCTGACATGGGAGGGAGGCGCCTAATTGCTTAAGCCACCTCCGCTCCCTGCTTTGTTGTGTCTTTCGTTATGTTTTTCCTCTTGTGTCTCTTGTTGCATCATCTTGTCACATCATCTTGCTGCGCCTGCCTGTCACATCTGTTCACCATCCTGCTCATCCTCTTTAGGAGGCACCAGGAACCTCTGCTCCCTGCTTTGTTGTGTCTCTCATGTTTTTTTCCTTCTTGTGTCTCTTGTTGCATCATCTCGTTGTGTCAGCTTGCCATGCCTGCCTGTCGTGCCAGCTCACTGTCTTCTTTAGGAGGCCCTGGGAACCAAACCAGGACCTCCCATGTGGTAGGTGGGAACCCAATTGCTTGAGCCACATCCACTTCCCCCTATTGGAGTGTTTTTGTTTTCTATCCTCTACAGGGAGAGTTACCTGAAATCAGATATTTGCCACTCTCAGCAGTGGACGGCCTTCCTGAAGCTCTGCTCACTGCCCCCTTGCGTTCAGGTCAGATCTGCATGTAGGCTGATGTGAGTTTCTCCCTGCCCAATCCCATGTAACTAGTGGACACTCATCAAATATGATGAGATGGAATTTTCCACTTCCTCTACTGCCCAAGAATCTGCATTGGGGATGGAAACTACTTGATCCATGTGTTGTCACCAGAATCTGCTCCTGCTCCAGGCTAGACATGACTAACAAATCATCATAGCAGAGTCCCATAGCCCAGAGTCAACCTCAAACTCTTTCTGGATACAATTTTCCAAGTAGTCATTACCTGTCATGAATTGGAATGTAAAATGAAACCTGTTTTTCCTCTCTGCTTCAAAATCAGTAGAGCATATGCAAACTCCTATCCCTGGTATACACTCTACCAGGGCACCCACCTCTAACGAGGGCTCAGGCATTGCTGCTACCCTGGGTCTGACTTCTATAGCGGACTTTCTTCCCTAGACCCCTCCCTTTCTGAATATTATCTCCTTTCCCCACCCCAATAAATATGTAGCTCAGAGGTGGAGATGACATGTTTTTCTGATAATCTTGTGGCCCTTATGGATATCCTCATTAACTCTAACTTGAAGCCGGGACCCAATAATCAGCATTTAATTTTCTGGCAGATTTCCAGTCATCTGCATGTTGACTTGAACTCAGTCTGGAATGACCTAAAATTAAATTACCATTGTCTTTGCCCCTTACAAAATAGAGTGCCTTTATCATAGCTGCCCATGACCTATAATTTGAGCATTTTAGATCAGAAAGTGTAAACACACCAATAATCGTAAAATGAATTTAATTTCCTACTTATTTCCTGAATGTCATCCATTAAAGTGGATAGTTCACAGAAAAACACCTTACAGACTCTCTATATTTGGATATTTAATAGTGAGTAAGAAATCCATCTTAAGGAGAAAGACCTTGGAGTCAGTCAAAGTACACAGGATTTTTCCAGGCAGAAACAACAGAAACACGATGCAAACTGACGGAAGCAAAAGAGAGGGATTTAATTGGAGGGGCACCGAGGTTGCTCATAAACTCAAAGAAAGAGGCTAGTTCCGGAGACCTGGGGGACTGGAACCAGGGCTTGCCATTGCCAGACCTCCCTCCAGCCAGCTCATTTTAGCCTGGTTCAGTCCTGGATTTCTCTTGGGCACACAGGCTTTCTCCATGTAGCAGGATACGTTTCTAACTCCACAAAGCAAAGACAGAAGGACCTTCTCCATTATCTCATTCCAGTCTCAATCATCTTGGGGAAGGTCTCTGGCCAGCCCAGTGTTACTTTTGCACCATTCATCAACCAATGACCCTGGCCATGGGACTGGGCACCCCTGGAGTCTAGATGGAAGTTTCTGGTTTAAATCTGTCCAATCCTGTTTGATGTTTCATTGCTGTTTTTTTTTTTTTTTTTTTTCCTGGATTCTATGACCAGAGAGGGTTGGAGTAGAGGTGAAAGCATGTGGAGCATCTGAAAATAACATACAAATACATCCCTCACACTGGGTTATCTGATGCCTAAAAGAGACACTGACTAAATATGTGGAGATAGCAATTCTGGGGGTGGCCAAAGGTACTGTTATGGGTTGAATTTTGTCCCCCAAAAAGATATGTTGAAGTCTTAATTCTCTATACCTGTGAATGTGACCTTATTTGGAAATAGTGTCCTTGCAGATGTGATCAAGTTAAGATGCATTCCTATTGAATTAAGGAGGGTCCTAATCCAATATAACTGATGTTCTCATAAAAAGGCACACAGACACAGAGTAGAGAAAGCAAGGTGAAAATGGAAACACAGAAGGAGAATTCCACGTGAGGACAGAGGCAGGTACTGGAGTTCCGCTGCCACTAACCAAGGAAGGCCTGAGGCCACCAGAAGCTGACAGAGGCCAGGGCGCATCCTCTCCTAGAGCCTTCAGAAGGAGCCTGGCCCTGCTGACATGACACCTTGATTTCAAACTTCTGCCTCCAAAACAATGAAAAAATAAATTTCTGTTGTTTGATGCCATCCAGTTTGTGGTACTTTGTTAAGAAGTCTTAGGGAATGACCACAGGCATCAAAATAGAATTTCTTTCACCCACTCCACACATTTCCCGAGTCAGCTCAGCCCCCTAAATCCATTAGTGGAGAAGAATGGCCAATTTACAGGCTTGGACTTCTATTTCTGACATGAACAATGAGTGAGTTCTCTCTCTCTCTCTGTTCTATCTCTAACCCAACACTCAGGACTGAACCTGTGGCTGCAGAACCTTGTGTTTTTGATGTCATGGTTTAGCCAAACTGTGAGTCCAATCATCTTACTTTAACCTGACAGATTTCAAATGCCCCAACTTTAATTGACATGTCATAAGCACACAGACTGTGAGCTTATGCATGATTACCAACACAGTAAGAATTGATAATAGAGCCTCTCAAATCAATTTTGTAACTGTGCTATAAATAGATAAGAGATTCTCTCAAATGGTGCATTGTAGTTTTTCTTGAGTTGTTTCTGACAAATGTGCATGAGATCTGTTTTGCTGGACACGACCTGGAGCAGGACAAAAACAAGCAGCTGGGGTGTACAGAATCCATGTGAGACATCATCGATGGTAGGGACATCTGACAGGATATCAGAGGACAGGTATGGAAATGCTCTCTTTTTGAGTTCTCGTATGTTCCAGAAAGCATGCAATCTTTTACACTCATTATTCAATTTAATCCTCACAACTATGGGAGGTAGGTACCATTATCTACATTACATAGATAAATAAAATGAGACCCAGCAAGATTAATAACTTGACCCCAGGCTGCCTAACTGTGATGTCCAAGCAAACCCATTCATTCCAAGCTTCTCCACCGCTTACCCCCACCTCACTCCTCTCACTGATACAGTGTGCATGCCAGACTTGAGCCCAGCATCCACCCACCTCCCAACTGAAATTCATCTGGGCAAGGCTGGGGACTTGGGAGAGCAGGGCGCCTGTAGGGTTTCATTTGCGGATCTATATGGAGGGAAAGGCCTGCGTGAGGAAGGGATTTTGTGCAGCTTCCTGAGATGGGGTGGCCAGAAGGCTGGGTAGTGTCGGTCTCTGCTATTGATTCCCAAAACAGTCCTTTGGACTCAAGTCTGAAAAATGAAGAAAGGGACTGTGGCACTAGGTGAAGCAGTAGTTTTCACAAGATCAGAAAACTGTTTTCTAATAAAATCGGTGACTACATCTAGAGAGATGGGGCTGGCAGGAGGCAGGGGGGATGGGATGGGGAAGCGAAACAGATTTGATGCTCAAGTGACAAACTTCAACCAAATGGAGAAAAGGCAAGAAGTCTCCCTTCTACTAACCTCAAAACCGCATTTCCAAGATAACTATACAAACAGTTTTAACTAGAGGAAGAGAAATATTTTTCACTCTGTGCAACACTCCAGTTAAACTCGCACAGAAGTTTAAAACTACAAGTATTCTTTTATTACTTCATGAGGAAGCTATTCCAAAGACTTTGGGAAGGCATTAGTAAAACCCATAAAGATAACATGATAAACGTAAAAATACAGTGATCATACCAGGTATTTACCTGGTAAAGAGCTCTTCTCTTACCTCTACCCCGATATTTTTCAAACCTCATATATATATATATTTTTTTATATATTCATATATATATATATGTATCAGTCTCACCAACATCACAATGCAAAATAATTGTTAATATTGTTCATGAGTCCCCAGCCTTCAGAATCTGTCAGCTGAGTAATATGACTTTTCCTGAGAAACGTTTGCAAAATGTATCCCCCCAAAATATATCTGGCAATATTCTCAGAAAAAAAGACAATTGAGTGAGTCAACTTCAGGGATTTCTAAGATTTTCTTTTGAGTCTTTTTCAAAACAAAACAAAAGCAAAAGATGTAAAACTGTTTTCTAATAAAAATCAGTGACTATATTTGCACTTTGTCTTATGAAAGCAAATCGTTCAATCAAGAGTCCCAGATAAGTAACAGGTGAAGAGAAAGGAATTTGATGTAAGGAGAAGACTTCAGTGAGCATTGCATGCAAGGGGCTCTTTCAAGGGTTAAGTATTCGGGTAAGTGGCTTTCCCCTGTGCAAAACACCTTAATTCACAGGCCTTGTTTGTGTTTTGTTAATCCAAGTTGGGGATTCCTGATCAGGTCACACTCAAATGCTTTAGAAGGGGTTAGACTACCAAATGCTTACCCAGTTGAGAGATTTTCATGATCCCTTGTCAAGGACCAAAGAAATTCTTCCTTAATGCTAAAGTGAAAATGTGGCCTCAATGGCTTCTAGGCATCCCCCTCAACCAAATTCACCCCAGAAGAAACTGCAGATAAGTTAAATGTTTTTATTGACATCTGACTGTGTTCCCATTATATTGTTTTTTCAAGAAAGAATGTCTGAGTGTAGAACACTGTATACGTTAAAGCCAACAAACAAAAGATCCTAAGTAATTGTTTCTTTTTATTGTCCTGGGCTGATGGGAGGGATGGGAAAGGAGGGGTTGTAGTCTGGAGTCCAGTGATGGCAGTGGTAGTTCTGAAGCCAAACACCAAAGCACAGATGGGTCATTCTGAGATGGGAAAAGCACAGGTACAGGCACATATAGAGGTAGAGCAAGGCAGAAGATGCAAGTCAAGCCAGAATGAGCAACACATGGGGGGCATCCAAGAGTGGGGCATGGTCCCTCCAGGGTAGAAGGGTGGACGCCCTCAAGACCAAGAGGAAGCTGCCTTCCTGCTGAGCCTGACCCCACCAGACCCCAGGATGGGCAAGGTCAGCCTGACCCCACCAGACCCCAGGATGGGCGAGGTCAGCGAGAAAAAGGAGATGTGGGGCACCATCTGCTTCAAGTACCTGCCCTTCACATACAACTGCTACTTCTGGCTGGCGGGCCTGGCCGTCATGGCCATGGGCATCTGGACACTGGCCCTCAAGAGTGACTACATCTGCCTGCTGGCCTCAGGCACCTACCCGGCCACGGCGTACATCAACGTGGTGGCTTGCATAGTCGTCATGGAGACTGGCGTCCAGGGCTGCTGCGCTTCCTTCAAGGAGCAGCGGGACCTGCTGCACCTGTACCTCATCCTGCTCTTCCTCACCTTCCTGCTCTAGATCATTGCCGGCATCCTGGTCTACGTCCACTACCAGCAGCTGAACAGAGAGCTCAGGGAGAACCCAAAGGACATCATGAAGCAGTACCACCAGCCATGCCACAAGGGCGTGACCAGCGCCATGGTGAAGCTGTAGCAGGAGTTTCACATCCAGGACTGGCGGGACAGTGAGTGGATCTACTCAGGCAAAGCGGGTGACTGCGTGGTCCCCGACAGCTGCTGCAAGACAGTGGTGGCCAGCTGCGGCCAGAGGGATCACGCCTCCAGCATCTACAGGGTGGAGGGTGGCGCCATCGCCAAGCTCGAGGCATTCATCCAGGAGCACCTGAGGATTATCAGGGCTGTGGGGATTGGCCTTGCCCACCTGCAGGTCTTTGGCATGATCTCACCTGCTACCTGTACAGGAGCCTGAAGATGGATTACTGCTGATCCCCCGGCCCCCATGTCCAGGTCTGCCTGCACTGGCGGTGGAGCTCAGCTTCTCACCTTGACTATTGAGCTGAAACTACTGATGGGAGGGAGCTGGAGGGTCCCAGGTTCCACTCTGCCCCCCACCCCTGCCAAGAAGGAGCTTGTGCACCCACACCTGGGACCCCCATACTTTTGCAAACGGCCTGGGCCAGTGACCTCTGGTGACTGCCCCCTCCTCCCCAGAGGCAGCTTCAAGTGCCTTTCGCTGTACCCCAATGTCTTGGGGCATGCTCCTGACAATAAAGCACTCCTCACTCCCACAGGCCACCTCTGGGGTGGTCATGGGCCTTAGGGTGCTCTGAGTCCCTGGACACATGTGCCAGCAGGTAGGCTTGGAGGGGGTATAGCTGGGTGTGGGGAGGTGGCAGCAGGGCTGCCCCTGGGACCCAGGCCCCACAGATATCTGGTGCAGAGTGGCCACGGTCCTGACCCACTCGGTCTGGCCTTGAGCCTTTGCTTCCAGCTCTGTCCTCCCACTGTGCCCTGGCCCCACACACACCTCCAGGCTTTGGCTGCCTGGCTCCCTGTTTGTCAGTGCAGCCCCCTACCTTGTTTTCCCTACTGCACACAGTGTGGTCTGGAACACAGCAATCTCCCTATGCATTTCCCCCTTTAGCATGGCACTTTGCCAGGCAGGGATCTGCTGGTTTTATCCTCTGCTCTACCCCATGTGCCTAACACTGCTCCTGCCAGTTTATTGCAGCAGGTGCTCAATAAACGTTTGTGGAACTGGCAAAAAAAAAATTGTCTAATCTCACTTATTGCTCATTTTACAAACAGAAAATAATGTACCAAACCCCTTCCATTCACTTCATGATTCTAAATTAAATGAAAGCAGCTTTCACTCTCTTCCCCAAGGAGTTGGCAGAACCGTGAATAGTGACCATTTCTCAGGGCTGCAGCTGCTCTTAGGGGCAATTGCTGAGCAAAGGGGTTAATAATTGCCCAAATGAGGAGCAATTGGTGAGCGCCAAGAAACACCAACCACAGGGGGGAATCAATCCCTTGAAAGGACAGTAAAGGAAATGCTTATTTGAGCACGTGCCCCCTTCTCCGTGTCATAGTTCATTATAGTCCTGGCACCCCAGTCTGGCCAGCAAACAATTTCTTCCCTACAGTTTTCAGCCTAATTTGTAGGCAAACCTCTCCTCTTCCTCAATGTGAAACAGAACGCCTTTCGGTGATGAGAGGGAATGTGTTCTACTCCATGCACCAACTAGCAGCTGAGAGCCCCATCTTGGTTCCCCTGTTGCTCAATGGTACATCTCTGAGAGGAACATTCTCTCTCTGCAGGATCCCTGTGACAATCCTCATCATCAGAACATGAAGCTTGGAAAGCTGAGGAGACTCGGGTTAGCACCCGTAGTGTGGTGTAAGGCATAGTTGAGCTCTTCTGTACAAACCACATGCTTCCACATCATATCCAGTGTTTCCTCACCACCTGAAATTACATCAAGCTGGAACTTGCTTTGAATTAAAAGAGAAAGGTCTTTTTGAAGGAAGGGACCCCTGAACTGGTGCTGGATGACTTGGGGCTACCTGCTGGGATAGCCTCTAAAAATTGTCCTCCTATGGCTGAGCTCCTAAAGCCGAGTCACGCTTAGTTAGCCCTGCTTTCCTACATACTTACTCCTGCACTTGATGATGCCCACTTTGTGGACCCTGGGAAAGGAGCTGAGGATGCAAACATCGATCAGACACACTTCCAGTGGGAGGACGCTTCATCCTTTGGGACTGGTGGGGCCATCAAAAGCTTTCCAGAGAAGAGGCACTTGAGCTGAGCCTTGAAGGATGAATGTGATGGGGATGGAGTGTCCTGAGACAGGGATGAGCCCACTGGAATGGATTGCTAATGGGACAAATGACACAGTCCTCACCAAGCCCTGCAGGCTGGCCTCACCATGCTTTCCTCTCTCTCTGTGGACCAGCCATGTCAGCCTTCATTCCTTTCTTCTAGCCACTACCCCTATCACACTCTTGCTCCTGCCCACCCCCACCCTCCATCCCCCATCTTCTCCCAGGTGACTGCCATGCTTCCTCTTTACCTCAGTGCATCTCTGACATTCCCGGCAAGATGGAGTCTCTGTATTTTACAGGGGCTCGCATCACCCCATGTGCTATTCCCATGTAGCATCACAGAGTAGTAATTTTACCATTGTCTGTGAGATTCTTTGATCACACTCTATTTCCTCCACTTAACTAAGTTCCATAAGGGTAAGGACTGGATTTATCTCTGGCTTATGAAGGTATCCTCACCACTAAGCAGAGGGGCTGCACATAGTAGACAATAAATGCTTATGGAATGAATGAATGAATGAAAAGATGAATCAATGAATGAGTGAAGAAGGCATGAAGCAGCATGTCCGGGAAGTGTTGGGAGTTCAGTGTGGCTGGATGGAGGGCGTGTGTGGTGGAGGGATGTCCACAGAAGAAGCCAGGGTAGGAGATGTCCTGCAGGAGCTTGGCTCAACCAAGGATGTAAATTGGATACTGAAAGTTGTGGGGATCCGCTGAAGGGTCTCAAGGAGGGGCTGGCTGCCTGCAGAACCTATCACTCAGAAGACATACAGTGTGCTCAAGCCTTAGAGAACTAGGAAGGAAAGTCTGATCTGTGACACAGGGGTGAGAAATATTGGGATTTACTAATCCAACTGACAATGGGCAGTAACTGCAATTTGCTATGAACCATAATTATACATGAGTTCGATTTTTTATTCCAAAAATTTCTCTAGAAGAGTCAATTACATTTTCATTTTAAAAAAACAAAAGAGAGTATTTGAACTTGTATGCTGTAAAGTTCTCTTATCTGCCTTTCTCATTTTATTTATTGTTTGTTCTATTTCCATTTGAATTAAATCCTCCACAAATTAAATGGATTTGCTTTTGTCACACTGCTTGAAGCAGTTTTCACGTTGAACTGTTTTTGCTTTATTTATGTCTCAACCATACAATTTCTGTGTGTTTTAATCATTATTTGGCAAGGGATTTTCAGATGTAATTAAAAGCAGCTAATCACATCAAAATTTTAAATGGAAAGTATTATAAACCTATGGCACATTACAAAAGAAAATGTAAATAGTATCAATGTGAGAACTGCACTAGGTTTCACAAATGATAATATGAACTGCATAAAAGGTCTTGAAATATAAACTGTTGAACAGAGAAGGCCCAAATCTGAAATTAGCCTTTTCAAGTCTTCTAAATATTTACTCAGCAATACAATACACAGGAGTTTTAGAGGAACTCAGAGGTAATCACAGTAGCAAGTGTAATTTTTGATGTTTGATTTGCTGATAATGTAGGAAAGATTGTATTTATTTAAGGGAAATCCAGTAGAATGCATGGTTTCACAGAAATGTGATTTTTACAGTAAATAAGGGAATGTCACTAGGTTTGCTTGACATGTGAAGTTGCAGTTCCTCATTTCTGATAAAAGTTTAATGATTAAGCTTTAAAATATGAGAAATGGAAGGAAGCAAAATGGTCTTATTTGAGCTCCTAATATGTATCAAGCATCGTGCCAAAAGTTTTAAATATTTTAGCTCAACTTAGTCTGCACAACAACTGGGTGAGGTAGGTGTTATTATACTCAATTTACAGATGCTAAGGACTGAGGTTCAGAAAGAGCAGAGCAGAGCATGCCACAAGATCACACACAAAATAAATGCCACGGTAAGGTTTGCAATCCAAGTTTATCTGACCCCTAAGTCCCTGTGCACTTACCAACTCTCACCCAGAATTTTAAAAGATATATATTAACTAACTAAAAGGAAAGACGAATTCTTGAATTATTTCCTAAATGAGAGCTTACAGGTGAGTATTTTAGCAAGAATCAACAATCCATAAGCAGGCTTTAAGAGTAATTATGTCAATGGCATTCTTTGACAT
>JAQZBX010046291.1:0-20808 GCA_029593785.1 Cabassous unicinctus | reverse complement strand
TATATATTACTGTTCCTTATAGTCCATAGTTTGCTTTGGTTGTATTTTTGCCTAAATATCTCCCTGTTATTAACATCTTATAACAATAATATACATTTTGTTCTGTTTCAGAGAAAAACATTCTTACTTGACCAAAGTAGGTAGTGAAGAAATTCCTAAAGAATGGCCATGAGAGGGGGAGCAGGAGTAGTGGAACACAAAGGCTGATGAGTCATAGGCAGGTTTGCAGGGTTCTAAAGTTCCTGGCTGGTTCCATGAATCTTCTGTGGAAGGTGAAAGGGAGTCACCGTTCAGTAGCCGAGTAATGTGGACGCAGAGATGAAGGACAGTGCAGCATTTATGGAGCCCGAAGGAGACTGTAGGCTAGCAGTGGGGAAGAAGGACTGATGAAGTAAGAGATTGCTGGAGTTTAGAGAGGAATTTTATAAGAACTGTATTTGGAAGGAGCAATAGGATATTGACAGCTTGGAGTATGTGGGAGGTGGAAATGAATGGTTGAGATTGTTGTTTGCAGAGAATAAGCATTCATATTGCTAAAAAGAATATGGACCATGGGGCAGGGGGTGCTGTGAGTCGACAGAAAGTTACTAATAGCATGAGCAGTTAGTGTAATGCCTTCCATTCTGTCCCTTAGAATTTATCTTATTTATCTGCTTCCTTGAATTGCTCTCCAGTTATTTATACACTTTCTGCTTTTCCTTCAGGAGGATAAGACGTGTTCCTAACACTCTTTTTGTATCTCCCAATCTCCCACCAGGCTTTAAGAAGAAAAGACATCAGCTGTTATCCCCCACCCCCTTACTTCTCAACCTGCTACCCAACCCAGCCCCATCTGAGAATTTCCTTGAGGATGGGACTAGAGCATTTGGAAATTTTACAAAGCTCTACACTCAGCCTGTGCACACATTTGGGCAAATAATTCCTAGTGGATTGGCTGGAAACCTCAATAACAAAGATTGAAAATCAATTTTCTTTCTTCTCTAGAGTCCCAGAATCTAATTTTGCAGTTTTCACTTTACCAAGAGTAAACAGGGCTTTAAGTGATTTATCAAAAGCAGGAAATTGTAAATCCATATTTGAATTGTAGGCATTAAAAGGAAGGGACAAAACCTTTGTGCTTTTTTGGTACCGTGTCATATCCATGTATGTCCTTCACAGATACCACCTGATGATCTGATGGCATGCTTTGATACTGCTGCCTGCTGCCTTTGATGCAGAGCAACTCTCATTCATTAGCAAGCTGTCAACCCCATGCCATGTTGACAGTTGGACTTATTCTAGTATTATATGACACTAATACTCTTACGGGTATTAGAGAAATTGTCTTACCCAAAAGCACCATGTCAGATCTTAATCTTCCCTATCAAGCTACTCACAGCTATTTTTTTTTTTTTTTTAAGATTTATTTTATTTTTTTATTTCTCCCCACTCCCTTGTTGTTTACATTTGCTGTGTCTTTTGGTCTTCTTTGTTTCTTTAGGAGGCCCTGGGAACTGAACCCGGGACCTCTGATTTGGGAGGGAGGCACCTAATTGCTTAAGCCACCTCCCTGCTTTTGTTGTGTCTCTCCTTATGTTTTTCTTTTGTGTTTCTTGTCGCGTCATCTGGTTGCGTCAGCTTGCCACGCCTGCCCGTCGCACCTGCTCGCTGTCTTCTTCAGGAGGCACCGGGAACCTCTGCTCACTGATTTGTTGTGTCTCTCATTATGTTTTTTTTTTTCCTCTTGTGTCTCTTGTTGCGTCATCTTATTGTGTCAGCTTGCCGCACCTGCCCGTCGTGCTGGCTCGCTGTCTTCTTTAGGAGGCACTGGGAACCGAACCACGGACCTCCCGTGTGGTAGGGCGGAGCTCAGTTGTTTGAGCCACATCTGTTTCCTGCCTTAGAAAAGTTATTATAATTCAGGTATCCTAAACTGTAGAGTCTATCTCACAAGAGTCTAAGGACTTAGAATACAGCCCTTAATCCTTATTTAAGTATTGACATATATTAGTGGAAATTAGGCTTTCTCTTTATTAGGCTACCAAAATGGTGCCATTATTATAACTTACCTTAATGTAAATGTTTTTAAGACATTTTATATCAGAAGGAAATTTATCATACATACACATAAGCAAGTTTCTTTTTGCTTGAATCAGGTAATAGAACAAGAACTTTGCCCATCTACCTCACCCCCAGCCTCTCATTCAGCACTGCTTCAGATGGCATAGGGAGATGGTCCTCTCTCTCACTTGGCCTGCTTTCAGCAGTGTGTGTATATACTGTCTCTGCATGTGCCTTCTAAAGTAATTAAGATTCACAGTGGAAAACCCTGAAGCAGAATTACAAAGGATCTCCTGCTTTTATTGCCATGGTGGCCTCTGTGTTCATACTGGACTTTTGGGAACACAGTTGTCTTATATTTTTAGATTAATTGTTACCCAGAATGAAATAATCCATACATCATCCCTCAAGAATATTCTTATGACAACACTTAATAGAAAAAAAATGAATTGGTTTATTTGTACAGTAGCAGAATTAGAAAATCTCATACAGAATTTGAGAAAGGGTAAGTTAATGGCGATATTAAAGGTTTATTGTCCCCACACTTTTAAGAAATCACTAGAAATGTTTACATGTTAATTTTTTCCCACTTACCTGAAATATTAATATAGAAAAGCACCTGTGAAAGCTTTTTTTTTTTCTTTCCCCTTCTCCATCACCTTTAAAGACAGTCTGGAACTTGTTTATTTTCAGTTATTTCACAAGCTCTGAATCTCAAAAAGTCATTGTATATGTTAAGGAGGCTTAGGCATGCTGTCAAAATTATAAAGTAAGTGAATCACAAGAAGTCCATCCGCTGTGATTGACCTCAGATCAAGAAATAGTTCATAGTTAAAAAGAATTTGAGATCTGGAAAGAATTTACAAATTACCCAGTTTGATGACTAGATGAGTAAATTGAACTCTGGAGAGTTAAGCAGTGATGTGTCCTTGACCACACCAAGAATTTGGGGCAGGATGCATGCTCTGAGTATCATCTGGAAACTTTACATCATCAGTGACTCTCATTCATTCATTCATTCATTTCCTTTCCCCTTCAGCTCGTCTATTGCTTTAATATACTGATGAGTCTCCTTTAAAAAAAAAAAACAACCCAAACAAAAAAATCCTCTGAAACTCCATATGCCCCTCTCCAGCTACCACCAGCTCTCTTTCTCTTCACAGACTTCTTGAATGAAGAGTCTTCTCAAATGAGGTGTCTTCTCTTAGTAGATACCCATTTCCTTGCCTCTCTCTGCCTCTCAATCCCTCCAGTCTGGCTTATGGCCCCCATGCAAACAACTCTCTCTCCACCACCACACTCTATGGTGTTTTCCAGTCTTTTCAGCCTAGTTGATCTCTCAGAAGCATTCCACATTGTTTGACTACTCCTTCTTTTGGCTTCTCCGTCTCTGATATCCTCCTCCCTGTTTCCTTTGCCTGTTCATCTTCCTCTACTTGGCCATTAATAACTGGCATTCCTTAGAGCACCCCATCTTAGACCTTCTTCTCTTCTACCTCTCTAGTCTCTCACTGGATGATTTTCCCACACCCAGGACTTCATTTATTTGAGATGGCTCCAAATATATAGATATTCTATGCATACTGCTATTAGATAGATACCCAGGCTTTTCTTCTAGAACTTCAGATTCATATTTCCATTTGCCAAAGACATCTCAAATCTATTATTTCTAAAATAAAACTCATGATTCCCCCCGCCCCCCATCCTGGTTCTCTTCAGTGTTCTCAGTTCCTGTGAACAGCACCCCATCCCAGTAGTCACACAGGTCAAAACCTAGGAGCCATTTTCCTCACCTCCCTTCTCCCTGGAGCTAGCCCATCAAGCCCTGATGATTTTACCCCCTTAATATCTTCCAGATTTGTTTACTTCCCTCCTTCCCCACCTCTCCTCACTCAGCCCTTGTCTAATCTACATCTACTCTTGCCCCTTCAGTTCACCCTTCAAACTGCCACAAGAATGATCTTCCTGAAACTCAAATCTGATCCTGTTAGTGCTGCTGCTTAAAGCCCTTCTATGTCTTCTTATTGCACTGGACTAAAGGCAATATGCCTTTCTATATCCTGGAAGATTCTCTGTGTCTGTGCCCTCCCTCTCTCTCAAGCCTTATCTAGTGCATTGCTCTCCCTTCGTTTCCTGGGTACAGCCATGCAGCTGTCTTCCAGCCACTTACCATAATCACTTTCTCCTGCCACAGGACCTTTACACACACGGCCCCTTCTCCTCTCTCCCCCCAAGTTCAAGACTTATGCTTCAGCTCTTGTCTTAAGCACCACCTCTGTCAGGACATCATTCTCTAACCTCCCATGCAGCAAACTCCCTTTCTATGTGCTCACTGAGCACTGGGTACAGTGCCTCTCCTTCTGTTGGAACTTTACATTTATTTATAGAATTATTTGATGACTTACTTCTTGTCTCTACTAGTTTATCAGGTCTGCAAGGGCAAGGAATACATCTGACTGTTCAGCTATGTATCCCCATTGCCTCTCACACAGTACTAGCACACAGTAAGTGCTCCTCAAATATGTGTTGAATAAAGGAATGAATGAATGAATGAATGAGGCATGTAAAAATAAAGCAAGTTTTTTAAGTCAACAGGTTTGTTGAATAAGGTATACAATAGAGGAAAGGTAAGGAAACCAGCCTTAATGGAGCCCCTTTCACATACCAGGCATTTTATACATATTCTTTAGATGGAAACAAGGAATGGCCTTGGATAGTTTTGCTTTCTTTTATATTTCCTCAAAGGGCTTTTTAATGTGTATTTCATGCAAATAGCATGGATGGCAGGATTGTTTTCAGTGATTATATATGAACTGAAATCTTTCTCTGAAATACTAGCCTATTTTCCATTAACATATTTTAGCAATTTTCAACTTGCATGGCTAGGCATTTGATTAACAGAAACAAAGAATTGGGTTAGATGTGATTAACACCTGGGATGTGATGGCCTTATTAATCTCTAAGGTAACTTTAAGAGCATTAAATATTCATACATCATAGACATGGCTGTTAACTTTTGACACTAGCTCTGAGTCCTAGTCAGAGAAGATATGGAAAACACCCTTCTTAATTATGGCAATGCTGCCTTTGTATAATTGAAAAATATACAAATGAAATTTTATGTGAGAGAGATAAGCAGATTGTAGGAGGGATAATGTCCACTGCTGCTCTTCTCATCCTTTTTGTATCAACTCCATTTCTGTTAAATAGTGACAACCAACCAAACCAACTCTTCTGTTGCTCCCTTTGGCTTACCATCTAAAGCAGTTAGACTGTAATCATATTGAATTTGAAATTCCTTTGGGACGTCCAAGAAGGTACATTGGATAAGCCAGTAGCTATACTGATCTGCAGCTCCAGAATGGATGCCTGGGGTACTGATACTCCCTGCAGGGTCTGGGGGCGGGGTGTTTACCCTGGTGAGAGAGGCTGGTGACTGGCACACACCCTGTCCCAAGCAGCAGCCCAGGGATTCTCACCCAGTGGCAACAAAGATCTCTTGATACCATATCTTCCACTTTTTGAAGGAAAGCAAGAAAGAAATCCGGATGTTCTTGTGAAAGCTCCAGATTTTTAACTGTTGGCACCTACTATTGTTGATTTTTAAATATTGTGCAGGGCACAGAAGAGACATCTACAACTTGACTATTTCCTCTGACCCCAGTTTGTGAGCTCTGGGCAAAACCTCTGTAATCTAGCCCTCCACGTTCTCGAAGTCTGTTTCTCTGTCCTCTACCCAGTATCGTTTCTTGAGGCTGTTTCCAATGCCCTTTATTTTGTTTCTTTTTTTCTTTCGGATGCCCTTTATTTTGGATGACCTCTCCTCTCTCCTCTCTCCTCACGTGGCAGCCCCATTCTCCTTTCTCACATTTAGCCTCTCCCTGGGGTTACCCCCACATGGAACATCTCCTTTTGCCCTCCAGTTATCCTGTGAGACCTGGCTGCGGTCCTCAGTCCGAAGGCGTGTGCAGGCAGCCATTCAGGCATGCACGCGCCACTTAGGTGCCGGCACTCACTCACGGGGCATCCTTCCCGGTGTGCTTCCAGTATGGGTGTCAAGTCTTCACAAATAGGTTACATTCTTCAGGGCAAGGACGAGGCTCCGCAGACTCCCCGGTGTGCGTGGGGCTGTGTAGACTAGTGAACCCCTTCTACAGCACCACTTCTCTAAACCGCCTCCAGGGGCAGGCACTCCCCGCCTTCCAGGGCATCCCTGACCTTACACAGCGCTTGTGTGTTTGTGTGTTTAAGGCTGAGATTTGCCTCCCACCCTGTGATTGGTAGCCTAGGGCATTTATTTTGAATGCTTTTGCCACTTTTGCAATTGTTGTCTAAATAAGCTGGACCCTAGTCAATCAAAAGGAACTTTTCTTGTGTGTCTAACATAGCTAGACATAAGACTTTTAACAAGATGCAGTATTTTCGCATGGAAATAGATACTACATCTTCACAATTTCTTTCCTGTCCAATTCTGAGGGAGAGTTTAATAATAGTTATCTTTACTCTGCTAGTTTCACTGTTTTTTTTTTAAAGCACTTTCCTTTGAGATTTCTGCTTTTATAGCCATTAATAAACGTTTCCCAAATTTGTAACCATATGGTTTGCTTGATATTAGAGTATCTCTTTGGAGAACTAGCTTTTTTTTTTTTTTCCCTTTTCTTCCAGACAATCAAGAGGCTAATTATCTTTATATTACATTTAAAATTTTATAATATATTGAAATGCTTAGATTCATCATTTCTGCCTTGGGTAACATCAGTATTGTGACATTCAACTTAAAAAAAGACAACTATTAACAGATAGCAAGTTTCAAATGTAGAATTCCATGTTTTGATGTTGCTGAATGACCATATCATTCACTGTAAATTCCGTGCTGTTTTTTGTGTGTTCCTAGGTGCTGTGATTCTCTTGGGAAGAACCAATATGTTTCGCTTTAACCATCCCAAGGAAGCTGCCAAGCTCAGGGAGAAGAGGAAGGTGAGCAGCCTGAAGTCGCTAGGAGCAAACCTCTGATGTGGGTGTGGGAGGAGGGGGTTGTTGCCACTTTGTTTCTGTTTGATTTTATGGAGTCCAGAATCACTTGAAAATTAGTTCTACAAATTGGATTTATTTAGGCGAATTTGTTTCCTAGAAGATTATTGGCTGATGAAGTAGGAAAACAAGCTAGTAGGCAGGGGGAAACTGCTCTCTAGACCCTTCTCTTCAAGCCCCTCCAAAAGGAGATGGGCATTATTTTGTATTAAGTGGAGAGTGACTTTCACTTATCAGCCTCTTTTAGGAGTTCATGAAATGTTAGAATCACTTCTATCCAAAAATATGCTCAGTTTTTATTTTCAGCCACAATAAATTGGTATGAGGCAAAGAAGGGGTGAGTTTAGAGCAGTTGATTGGATAGTGACAACTAGAGTGCATTTTAAGTGCTGGCTGAAGGAGGTGGTCCTGAGAGAGAAGGAAAGAAATGAGAAGGAGAGAATTCTGTCTTTGGAGATGTAGCTGGTCACTTCCCTGAGCCAGGCACTGTGCTGAACTTCTGTATATATTCTCTCACTTCATCTAGGCAACAGCTGGTAATACTCCCAGGTGACAGATGATTGAGATGAGAAACTGAGGCTGGGAGAGTCACTCCCTAACTTATTCCTGTGGCCGGCAAGAGAGGGGCTAGGGCTACAGTTATACAGCCTCTCCTCCCAGCCTCTTTCTGGAAGGGCTGTGCCAGGTTGCTAGTGGTTTAGACGGGAAATAAGAAATTTGCAAGCCCCAGCCTTCTCCAGGGCTGTTCCAATCCAGCCAGTGAAGCCTCTTATCTGTTCCAGCCCAGCATCTCCCTGGAGGTCCTTTTTGGTACACAGCTGCACAGGAAGAGAGGGAAGAAAACATTTGCTAATAACTTTCTATGAAAGCAAAATAGGAGCAGTGCATAAATTTCTGGTCTCCCTTCATCTCTTCTCTTTCATCTCTGTCACTCTGTAAGCATCACTGTGTGCTGCTGCTAACAGGAGACTGCTCCTGCCAGGTCACGGAGGCTGACTAGGATGGCATGACCCCATCCCTCCAGTTTAGCACAGCCAGGTGGGGGGAACCAAAAGAGTTGCAGAATTCCTGGTGAACTTCCCCAGGCCTAGGAGGCCAGGGCCCTGCTGTGCTTCACTGAGAGTTTGGACTTGAGATGTAATCATAGCTGGACTGCCTATGAGGGGCTTTCTTAAAATGGACCAGCTTGTCATGCATGGTCATTGGGAATGTACGCAGCTCATGCACCCTGACAAGTCAGAGGCAGGAAGTTGAGAGCTTTGGCGTTCTCTTGTGCACAAAGGTGACGGCTCTGCCCTGTGCTCTGCTCTTAGAGTGGCCTTCTGTCCTCCTTCAGCTTATCGATGACCGACCTCTCCAAGTCCTGTGAGAACCTCTCTGCGGTCATGTTGTATAACCCAGGGTAAGTGAGCAGCAGCACCTCCTTCCCGGGATTATCACAGTTGTAACATTTATTGTGCCAACTACATTATAATCACTAAATAAAATTTAACTCCTGCAATTACACCTCCTTCTCAGATTAGCCATAGTCATTTTCCAAGTTCCCTTCCAGTCCTTGCTGTAGAGCTACCTAATTTTACTTAATTATAATCACAGCAGAAATAGGATTGTGTGTTTTGATTTTTTGCTTAACAATATGAAAAGCATTAGTATGGGTTGCTATGAGGGTTCATTATCATTTCCATAACTGATGTTTTCGAATTATCACTTTGGCTATTCAGTGCACTGTCTCTTTGGCTTACATACTTCCCTCTTGTTTTATAAATTATTTATAATAACAGAGATAGCCTTGGTTCTTACAGCATCAGGAAATTATGTTCACCATTTCCAAACACTAGGGGACCACTGAGGATGCAGATGATAGTTTTTAAATGGATTTAGTGGTCAGGTGACTTTGGGCGTTCAGCTTAACTACTCAGGTCCTCAGTGGCTCCATCAGTAAAATGGCGGTGCTAATGAAAGTGCTTGAAAACAAGGAAATGGAGAAAGGACTTTCGGAGTCCTTTCCAGTTCTATCAGGCTCCATAATTTTAACTTTCCTACTGTGAAAATCTGATGTAAAATAATGGCATTCAGTTTAATAGCTAAATATGTGAGATGAAACTAATATCATCTTCTAGAACTGGCATTTATTTAGTAGTTCCTGTATAGGTGCTGTGCTGAGCACCACACATCCATTATCTTTTTAAATTCTCATAACAATCCTATCCGCATTTCATATATGGGGGAATTTATATCCATTTGCTTACTCACGGTTTCAGTTAGGGCTGTGATATCTGATTCTAAAACCCGCGATCTGACCGTGTTTCCACCCTGCTCCAGTGGGGGGCTCATTCAGACTTGTGGGTAAGCTCCATTGCCCGTGGCTTCCAGCTCAGCACTTTGAACCAACCCCGAGCCTGTGTGCTCCATGGCATTCGCTCCTGCAGCTCAAGTCAGTCCTCTGGCTTATGGAAAGCGATTCCTACAAGGAATTTCTTCATTTCCATAGAATTTAAAACTGAGAGAAACCTTTGATCATGCTTCTGAGTTCCTCATTTTATAGGGGAGCTAGCGGAGGCCCAGATCCCACACCTTGCTTGAGCCCGTTGGTGAGTTTCCTTACTCCGTCCAGGACTCTGTAAACAAACCGTTTACTCTTGAGCATCAGTCTTTGTCTTTGCATTTGGCTTTCCATCTTACTATGCAGTTATTGAGAAGAGCTGTGCTCAATAAGTAAGTCTGTCTTAAAATAAACCATATTGATAAGACCCCTGAAATGTGAGAACACTGTCAGAGCACCTGGATTATGGGTACTTTGGAAGGCATGTTTTGCTGTAGGTCTTTAATTCCTTAAAATAGTTTTAGCAACTGCTTTTGTGGTGACTGCGATGGAATCATTCAGAAGCTTGCTTTAAGTTTATAATATGCATGTCTTTAGGGTTAGTTTCAGTTTAGATAGTGTGATCCCATCTGTTAAATACTGTTTATCTAATTAAATTGTTCTGTGGTATAAAGAGTGCTTGCTTGGACCTGTCTCCTGGCTCAGAACCCAGTTCCAATATGGGACTCCAGGCAACCCCAGCTTCGTTATCCGCAGGGGCAGTGCCTTTACTTTGAAACTGTGGAAATGTCATGGCTGCTCCATGCCTTTGAAAACCAAATGCCTTTAGTCTGACACACAGGGTCACCACCAACCTGTGTGCCCCTCTTTCCTTTGCATTTACACATGGGATTTAAGTCTTTTATTTTCCCCTAAACTGTAAAGTCCTCTTAAAAAGTGATACTCTTTTTTGTTGTGTATTTATGTGTTTTTAAGTTTAAGTTTTTCTCAGTGCTTATAAAATGCAGTATGGAATGTACTTGTTTTCGTCCTCAAATCTTTTCAGTGATCTCCATGGTCTAAAAAGTAAAGTTCTAACATTTTACCATACCCCTCACCCACTCCACCAGCTCATGTCTCCGTACGCCCTCGTTGCGTTCAGGGCACTGCCAATGCAGGTATTGTTTTTATTGCTCAGAAACACCCTCATCTAGCCCATGCCTTTGGGGCTTTTCCTTTGCTGTTCCTAGAGCCTGGGATGCATTATGCATATTATTACCTCCTCATCCTGCAAGGTGTAGTACAAATGTGCTTTTCCTCTTGAAGCTATTTCTAACTCTCCTTCTCCCAAACAAAAATAAATATCCCTGCTTCATCCATACATTGTTCCATTTCCATTGTCTTGTTTTATTCTCCTTTGTGTCTCACACTGACCTATCATCAGCAACTTATCGAGCACCTCCTGTGAATTGGGCCTGATTCTAGTACGTGGGGTGCAGTTGCCACCAACGTAGTGGCTTGAAAATGAGGTGTTAGCGGATGGGAGAAGCGGGTAGACGGCCAGAGTAGATGGTATGTTGTAAGCGAGAAGAAAGGTGGTGTGAGATGAGGTTGTGGGGTACTCAGGGGCCCACTAATGTAGGGCCTTGCAGGCCACTGGAAGAAGTTTGTTTTCTAAGAATACTAGGAAACCATTAGAGGCCAAGAGTGGAAGAAAGAGACTGTTTAGAAAGTTATTTCTGGGGAGCAGATGTAGGTCAAGTGGTTGAGTGCCTGCTTCCCATGTATGAGGTCCTGGGCTCAAACCCTGGTACCTCCTAAAAAAAATAAATAAATAAATAAAATACCAAAACCAAAAAATAACAACAGAAGCTATTTCCTTAGTCCAAGTGAAAGAAAACATTGGCTTGGATCTGGGTAGTGGCCGCAGAGATGGAGAAATGTGCATGGATTTTAGATGTAAAGTGTGAGTAAGGGAGCAATCAAGGATGATTCCTGGGTGTTATGGGTTGACCTGTGTCCCCCCACAAAGAGATGTTCCAGCCTTAACCTCCATCCCATGAATGTGATCTTATATGGAAATAGGGTCCTTGGAGATAAGATTAGTAAAATTAAGGTGAGCTCATATTGGAGTAGAGCATGCCCTTAATCCAACATGACTGGTGTCCTTATACAAGGGGACACAGACACAGGAGAATGCTAGGTGAAGATGGAAATAAGAAAGAAAGCCATATGAAGACAGAGGCAGAGATTGAAGTGCTGCAGCCAAGGATGGCAAATCATCAGAAGCTGGAAGAGGCAGGAAGGAGTTTCCCAATAGGTTTCAGAGGGAGCATGGCCCCGCTGAGCCCTTGATTTTGCTCTTCTGGCCTCCAGAACAGTGAGACAATACATTTCTGTTGTCTTAAGCTACCTGGTTTGTGTTACTTAGTTATGGCAGCCTTAGGAAATAAGACACTAGGTTTCAGGTTTAAGCACCTGGGCGAATGGTGCCACCCTTTCCTGAGATGAGAAAGGGATGGTGTGGACTGGCTTCTATGTAAGAGTTCTGCTCTCCTGTTAGACTGGAAGCTTTTTGAAGTCAGGGACCTTTCTTACTCATTTCTGTATTTTAAAGTGTCATTCACATAACATGCTTAATAAATGTTTAGTGAATAAGATAAAAATGAAATTTTAGTAAGACATATTGGTCCTCTTGGGAAAGGTTATTTTCAAGGAATTTCTCCGGGCATAGATGTTCCAAACATTGGGAAACAGCATATTATGCTAAGGGATTAGAATTTTTGTGACATGGGTCAAGTCCCAGGCAAGTCTGCAGTCATTTGAATGATCTCAGGGTCACATTCAGGATCCAGAACATAATACAGGAAAAGACCCCATTATGAAATGGAGAATTAGGCCAAGGCAGGCAGAGAATTCAAGTGAGAAACAATCTGTTTTCGACTGAATTACATTTGGCCAAGGAGATGGTTCTGGATTCACCTGATAATGCCATTATGTACACCGTTCATCTGGCACCAGTTAACAGACACATTTTGTCTTTGCTACTCCTGGAATACTCAGTTGTACAAATTCAAATAAAAATTATTTAGTACTTCATCATACCTTCTTTTTCCCTGGTTTCCAGCTATCCCCCTCCCTCCCCCAAAAAAACTAAACAAAACTTGCCACCTGCTCTAGAGAATGATTACCCATGAATTAAAACATAATTGGAGAAAAATTGCCTACTCTGATTTATGGGAAGCAGACACCTTGTTGTGAAGGTGTCTGCACTAGCAACCCAGCAAAATGAAGCAGAATTAAAGCTATAGTCATGCCGTTTATACTTTATTTTTGATATTACAGATATAAAACCCTCATCCTAAATTAAGCACCACGTGATAAACTGGAAGGACATTGAAAGAAATGTTTAATACCTGGGCCCTAGCTAAATAGTTGTTATTTTATTTTATTTTTTTATAAATAAGTTTTCTTTATTTTTAAAGGAGCTTTAGATGATATCCATGTTACATAGAAAATAAAGGGGATTCCCATATATCCCACCCCCACCCCGTCCCACACTTACCCCATAACAACATCTTTTCAGTAGTATGGTACATTTGTTACAATTGATGAACACATATTGAAGCATTGCTACTAACCATAGTCTATAGATTACATTTTACACTTTGCATCACACAATTTTATAGGTTTTGACAAAATGTATAATGGCTGGTATCTGTTATTGTAATATGCAGAATGATTCCCATATCTCAAAAATGCCCCATGTTACACCTATTCCCTCTCCCTCCCTTCAGAGCCTCTAGTAACCACTGTCTTTATATCAGTATCACAAGTTCTGCCATTACTAGAATAATAATAAGTCTACTCCATAGTTGCATTCCCGTTATGTTTTTTCATTCCTCTATCTTGAGGATTTGGGGATGGTGATGTCCACTCTGCTTTGGATTGAAAGGGGGCTTAGATCCCATGGGACAGATGGATAGAACTGAGTTGTGTGCAGTTGAAGATATTCTCTGATTCTTGGGTTGGGCGTTGTCCATCATCATCCGCTTGTTAGTTGTCCTGGGTGAGTCTGACGAACTGGAGAGTAGGTATTGGCTGCAACTCTGCTGAGACTCAGGGCTCACCTGGCATATGAACAGCCAGAAGATTTAAGTCTCTAGGACATATATTTAATGGGTATAGTGCTATTATATATGTAGATTCAAATAAATGGGATAGAAGAAGCATGTGTAAGAAGATCACAAATGAATCTAACTCTGATACCTTGGTGGAGATGGGCTATCATATATTCCAAGGTAAGGCCCACTGATGGGGTACTGATTTTCTGGGACTCTCTGCCCCGCCTATAGTGTCTAGATGTCTCTAGAGCCCTCAGGAGCACCCCTATTTGAGGCACTGTACTGTGGCAGACAGTGAAATCCTTCTGAGACATGCATAAGTGTAACCTCTGGAGTGACCTCCTGAGTCACTTTGAAATCTCTTAGCTGTAAAAACTCATTTGCATTTAATATTTCCCCCTTTTGGTCTAGGTCTTTCTCCAAATGCATTGGTAGTTGGCGCTTGTTAATAATCCCTCAGTGCCAGGGAGGCTTATCCCTGGGAGTCATGTCCCATGTTGGGGGGAAGACAGCGAGTTTATACGCTGAGTCTGGCTTAGAGAGAGGCCACATTTGAACAACAAGGAGGCCCTCAGGAGGTAACTCTGAGGCAATATATATTACCAGGCCAGGTTTCGATTGCACAAGAACAAGGTTCATAAGTATAAGCATCAATATCAAGGGCCTGGCGCATTGATCCGCCTGCCTTTGCTAGGGACTACCCATGTACTCCAGAGATTCTCGCCACTCCAGTGCCCCAAAGATGCCCCACGTTCCACCCATTCCTCCCTCCCTCTCCCATCGGCAACTACTATGTTTCAATTTTTGACCAATAAGTTTTGTAGTTACATGTATTAATATTGTGGGCTTGACACACTGGACTATTTTCTTTTATTACGTGCTGCCTATGTACTCAAGATGTTCTTGGCCCTCTATTTGAGAACGTAGTAGGACTCCCCAGGATGGGAGTTTAATATTTTCTTGTTTAATGTGTGGGCCTCCACCCACTGAGGTAACACCCTATGCCAAGATGAACACATTCATATTCCACAGAAGCATGCTCAGGTGCACTCTTTCTCACATAGCCACCCACCACCAACGCCTGCACCAGTGACCCTCTGCTGCCATATTTGCCAACAAAAGCATTCCCACCATTGTAGTTTCAACCACAGACCTACAAATCCCCAGAATTCACCTGTTCCTTCTTCCAGTCCTCCTCCAGTTCCATAGATAGTCCATCCCAACCCTCCCCCCACCCTGTTCACCTTCACATTCCAGCCAAAATAGTTGTTATTTAAATATAGAAAATAACTACCTAGACACAAACCATGGTAGGTTCTCCAGATGGAAAAGAAGGACCAAGATGCTTCAATACATCAGCATGTATTTATTTATTTATTGAAGGCTGGTTGTATGTGAAGGGCATTATATTAGTCAGCTAAAGGGGTGCTGATGCAAAGTACTGAAATCTGTTGGCATTTATAAAGGTTGTTTATGTGGGGTAGAAGCTTGCAGTCACTAGGCCCTAAAGAGTCCAACTCAAAGTTACTTCCTCACCAAACTGTTGCCACGTGTTGAAGCAAGATGGCAGGTGATGTCTGAGAGGGTTCAGCCTTCCTTTCTCCTCTTAAGGTTCCATGAACCCAGCTTCTTCCTATCTCAGTTATAGGCAGGCATAAAGCTCATCTTTCTCCCCAGGACTCGTTTCTTTCTGGGCTCAGCTGTTCTGTTCTCTCTACAAGGTCAGCTGTAGACTGTCGGGCTCATCTGTCTTCCCAGGGCAGTGTCTATGGAGCACTCTCTCTTCCTGTGTATCTACTTCTGTGTTCTCCTTCTCTGCACATTTATTTCCTGGGGCTCCAGCATCAAAACTAAAACTCTCTCCTCTGCCGTGTCGTTTTCTCTGTGAGTCCCCGCCCACCAAGGGGGCAGGGACTCAATGTCCTACTGATGTGGCCGAGTCAAAAGCCCTAATCATACTTTAATCAAGTAAAAGTGAAACCTCTTTTTAATACAATCTAATATGCCCCGAGGAACAGACTGGTGTACAAACACAATCCAATATCTATTTTTGGAATTCATAAACAATATCAAACTGTTACAGGCACATAAGCTTAGATACAGTGTCCTCTCTGCCTGGAAAAACAGGCTTATGCATGTGAACACATATAGACTGAAGGCAAGGCAGGATATGATTCAGGGAAAAGAGGAAGAAGGGGTTTACATAGCCAGCCCTCTGGGAGGACAGATGGTAAAGGAATGGTATGCCTCAAAGTGGATTCTGTCCATGGTGCTAGGCCCATTGTGTGACCGTGACCTTGTAGCACATTGGGTACATTAGAAAACCAGAGGTTGTTGGGCTTATGTATCATTCATTATTGATATCAAGATAACCTTCAGCCAGCACCATTGGATTGAGTCATAAACCTGATTCACAGGAACCCGCTTTTCCCGGCCTATGGAGGCCAGGCATTTTTCCCTATCAAAACATCTTCTCCAGTCTTCACCCAATTCAGCTCCTCCCAGTACCACAGCCATCACAAATAGCTGGAACCCATGTCAAGAGAAGGGCAGTACTCTCAGTTGTGCTTGAGAATTCCCTTAATAGCCTCCAGAGCTCACAGATGAACTGGATTTTGTGGTGGGCCTGAGAATAGGATAGGCAGACTGGAGAGAAGAGATTCTGTGAGAGGAAAATTGCCTGTGCAAACCAGATGAGTGCTGGGAGGAGCGAGCCTTGTTGACAGGGAGAGGTAAGAGGAATTTGCAGGGTAGGGCCTGGCTGTGGAGAGCCAAGCACAGGCATTTTCAGTTAGCCTTGATAAGCTGACAGAGCTGTGCTTTAGGGAGATGTGTTTTTAGGTTTGGGCAGGATGGATTAGAAGTAGGAGAGAGATTGTAGTTTGAGTTTTTTAGGCACATGGATTTTCCCTATGGGTAGCATTTATAATTTCCAGTTGGCTTGTTTTTAAAATCCTTTCAGAATTTATGGTTATGATTAAAATGTATGACTCACAACAAATACATATTTTCTATATACTCTATTGTTTGGAAATATAGGAAGAAAGAAAATTCAATTCTAATAAGAACAGTAAATAAATGATGTATGTAGATCTAACACAGATTTCCTGATTGTTGCAGTTTGAGATTATTTTATGAATCCCCAAAAGAGAAAGATTATATTTGTAAACTAATCTGTTCCTCTGGGTGTGATACCTTTTGATTGTCTTGAATTCAGCTGAGGGGCCTCTGATTAGATTACTTAAGATTACTGTAGGGCTTTTTATTGGACTATGTCAGTGAGGTGTGACTCAGGTTGAGTCCTGCCCCTTTGCTAGGTCTGATATAAATGGATGCACACAGTCACAGGAAGAGAGAGCTCTGCCATTTTTTATCCTGCCATGTGACAGAAAGGAGAATTTCAAACATTTGAGGCCCTGGGGAGAGAAGAGACATTTGCCTGATAGCTTACAGCTGAAATTGGGAAGAGAGCAGAATAGCTGAGACTGTTTTAGAAGTTCTGGAAAGAAACAAGCCCTATCAGGAGAGAAAGGACTATAGGTTCGCTTAAGCATGAAGACTTAAGAGGCTGGGCCCACAGATCAGCTCTAGAGGAAAGGGTGAGCCCAAAGGAGAAGACTGAAACCTTGGCAGAGGTTGGTCGCCATCTTTCTTCACCACATGGCAACACACCAGGAACAACAGTAGCTGACTTTGGTCAGAAAGCATGTCTGGTGGTGCCTTGGTTTGGACTTTCCATGGTCTTTGAACTTTAAGCCTTTACCCCAAATAAATCTCCTTTATAAAAGCAAATAGATTTCTGATACTTTGCATTGGCAGCCCTTTGACAAACTCAGTGTTTTCAAAATCAGTGTTTTCACTGATGAACACATGACCTCTCTCAAGACCCTGCCAAGCCAGTTCCACCAGCTCCTGCTCAGTTTTCTCAAAGCCTAGTCAATCGTGGTGAGTCCATGGAGTTCTGCTAGCAGAGGAGTGGTGTGGGAGTCTTTGCATGTCCAGGATGACTCTGTGGCATATAGTGGGAGCACTAAAGCAGCTGGTGCACCCATGCTGGAGGGGTGGGCTTGAACCACGGCATGTTTGAAGAAACCTAGAGGAAGGGGTGGGCTGTAGAAATACAGTATTCAGGACAGAAAGGCATGAGGCCTGTATGATTAATTAAATGTGGAATATAAAGAAAGAAAAGAAACTTCCAGTTTCTGGCTAAAGTGATTAGTTGGGTGGTGCATGGCCTCTAGCCAAAGTACAAATATAGGAGGAGAAACAGGCTGTCAAGAGCAGGGAGGATAATGAGTATAACCTTTAAAAACAGCACCGCGTCTGCCTCGAACTTTCTCTGGTCTAAGTGACCATGCGTTTGGTACTGTCAGCAGTCGGACGCCTGTGGAAGAGGCTCGGGTTTGAGCGGCCTGTGAAGCACTGTACTTCTGCACACAGGATGAGAATGGGTCTCCCTGATGG
This sequence comes from Cabassous unicinctus, assembly GCA_029593785.1. NCBI lineage: Eukaryota > Metazoa > Chordata > Mammalia > Cingulata > Chlamyphoridae > Cabassous > Cabassous unicinctus. Next base: position 2,847 of record JAQZBX010046291.1, on the reverse strand, counting down.
ACAGGACAGATGTTCACAAGTTCTACCACTTTTTCCTTGTTCATTAAGCTAGTGTTTGAGGGCCCATCCTTTGTCGAGCCCTGTGCTGGGGGCCGGGAATAGATGGTGGTGAAGACAGATATGGTGACCTGATAGCTGATTTAGTGCTTAGGGAAAGAATTGTAAAGGCTGTCAAGCCAGGAAACCAGCAGCTTTATCTTTGCATATCCCAAACTCAGACTACTCTGAGTGCCTTTAAATTAGGGAAAGCTGTGCAGTTTAACCCAGATGCACACCCCCGGCCCACTTATCTCATTGTAATGAGTCTCTCTCACACCTCCCACATGTTACAGAGTCCATAGCTTCAACAGCCCTGGTGACAAGGGCAGAGTTTAGAGTCTCTCACCCATATTTGCCTTGTCACCCTTCTAGGACCATTTTTAACAAACAGGGACTAAAAAGAATGGATGGGACACCTCCTACTCAAAGAGACTTTTTTCAGAGCTTTCTTTTTTTTTTTGGCTTTCTCTTTTTAATACTTCCTCTTCTTGGGCAAACCAGCTCCTGCCTTCCTAATTTTTGAATAATGCAAAGTAGATGCTTAATAAATGTTAGTCCCCCCGCCCCCCAACCCTCTTGACCACTTGTAAAGATCCTGGGATCCTTCTTAACTTCGAACAGCTCCTTTTCCTTCTTGCCTGAGGTTCCAGAGCACCAGCCTGCTTTTCTACTGTTTTATAGCAACCACTGCTCACTCTGTCGTTTGGAATTTTTTCTTCCCAAATTGGCTCCACGCTAGGACTCTATCTTCCCAGCTCTCTGGTACCCCTACCCTCACCTCCACCCTAAGCAAGTCTTAACTCCATTTCATTCAGAGAATTTTGCTGTCTATTACTGTGGAAAAACAGGCAGGAGAGTTTTTTTTTTAATGGCCAATATGGTCCAAACCTGAGGAGTAGCAAATATTTCAGAGTTCTGTCACGGGCTGATCTCTGGTTCCTGACTTCCTCTGTGAGATGGCACATGGAAGACTCATGGGACCTGCCCCTGGAATCCTGGCCCAACCTTGAGCCTGGTGATAGAGCTCACCAGAGCTCCTCTTCCCAGCATCTGGCCTGGCGCCTCAGTGCCTCTGGGATGTCTTCCAAGCTCCCACATGATCTTCCATGACTTTGATCTCCAGCATTATCTTCTGTCATTTTCACTTGGACTTTATGCTTTGGTTTTGCCATTCTCTCCATGACCCTGCTCATGCTGGTTCTATATCAAAACTCTTCTTCCTTTGGTCTATCCTTTATCTTCCAAGCTAAGTATAGGAATTGTCTCCTGTGGAAGCTTTCTTTGCTTCTCCAGTTTGGACTAAATGTGTCCTCTTTATTCTTTGGCAGGCATTTTGTGCATACCTTTGTCATAACTCTTTCCAGATTCATTTAATTGATTCTTGTGTCTGCCTTCCCAGTAGGCTTCTCGAGTTGGGGACTGTCCCTTACTCATCTTTGAATCTCCAGATGCTTGCACATAGTGAGCCTGTAGGTTTTGAGCAGCAGTTGCAATCTCAGCACAGAGGAGTGTGTGCTCACAGATCTCCAGGTGCCCACATGCTATAGATGGATCATACATACATTTTAACATCTTCAGATTAGCTGGCCCCTATCTTAGTCTCTCACTCACACAGCAGGTGTATTTCATACATGTTTTGAGGCTTTCTTAACTATTAAAAATTAAAATATTTCTTGGCTTCTTTCACATTATGTAGAACTGAGTATGAGTTTCATAATAGAATAAAAAATAACTGCTTAATACTCAATTCCTCCCAAAGAAAAGCTCGTCTAAAGAATTATGACTGGTTTGCAAATTATTGTATCTGGTAAAACCAACTTACTTAAAGTTTAAGTAACTGTATTTTTGTCTTTGTTCACCAGGCAGCCTACTTAATTCTCCAAATAGCCCATGGCTGAAATAACCCATGCTCTAAAGTGTACTAAGATTTGGAGTTTTTATTTATTTATTTATTTTTACCGGGAGGTCCCGGGATTGAACCCAGGTCCCTCCATATGGGAGACGGATGCCCAACCGTTGGAGCCACATCTGTCCCCCTGGAGTTTTTAAAAGTTCCTGTTATCCAAGAGCATTTTATCAGCTCAGCTGGGCCTATAAAGTTAGGTGTCTCGTTTCTAACATTGTTTTGGAACTTGCTGCTGGCCAACATCTCAGGCTCCCTAGAAATCAGGATTTGTATACATACAGGCATGGTACTTAGTGCCAGGGAATTTCTGGATGAGGCAAAGCAGCCTGGTGACTTCCACTGGGAGTCAGCTCCACTTTGGAGAAGTGCCCAGCCAGGGTCTTTGCCAGGAAATAATTTCCCTGCAGGAGAAACATTGCTCCTCAACCAGCGTAGCGTCTTTGAGAAGAAACCAAGCCGACTGCTTGAGCATCCTCTGCTTTGCTCTGAGACTGCAAACAGGCAGCTAATTTGGCACGTTGCAGAAGATTTCACAGCTTCTTGAAAGTGCTCTAAGCAAAGTTAGATGCATTCCAAGTACATTTCAGTCTCAAAAATAAATGAAGAAATTTTCACTTGTGCATTTACCTCCTCTGAGCACTAACCAGTGATGAGCCCATTGGAATGGACACATGAATAATTTAATTATAAGGAGGAAAAACACACCTAGGTTTTAAACCTAGTTAGACCAAAAAGTATCAAAAGTCAGGATCAGACCTGTATTTGGTGACCCATCATAGAGTGTGGCAGACTGAGATGGGGTTTGGTTGGCATCAGGGCCAACACAGACCTCCAGAGCTACAGAAGGCTCCTAACTTTGAAGATGATCCAAAGTCATTGACACTCAGGGGAAGCAGACAGAG